>JAJGOT010000313.1:580000-765000 GCA_022457155.1 Cladopsammia gracilis | reverse complement strand
ACAATCAAAGGATCGAGCGTCTTTGGAGAGAGGTCTACCGATGTGTTTGTCACCTGTATTACTACACCTTTTATGCAATGGAGTCATCAGGGCTTCTTAACGTAGAGGATCCCATTCAACTTTTCACTTTGCACACAATTTTTATTCCCAGAATCAACAATTCACTGAATGAATTTTCAGAAGCATTCAACAATCATGCAGTGAGTACAGAGGGTAATTGGACCCCATATCAAATGTGGATGAATGGCATGATGCATGCCAATAATCCCTTGGCTCATGGGGATGCTGATGGCGAGCCAGATGATCTTCAACTGTATGGATATGATCCAGAGGGTCCCTCTCCTTCAGAAGAGGATAACAATGTTGTTGTTGAATCAATCACTTTTGATAACAGAGATTTCATAGAGTCCTATGTGCTGGATGCTGTTAACCCCCTAATGCAGTCCACACAGCTAGGTATTGATCTTTACATTCAAGCCCTAGACCTGGTCAGGGATGGAATGGACCTGGCGAATGATTAGTGATCTCTTTGGGACAGAGAAAAAACTTCACATTGTAAAGTATTATCACTTAGGGGCATTATATGAAAGTTACTAATCAGACCATGTCCGCACAGATCTGGGTAAATTCGAAACACATCTTTTATGTGTCCTAGTGTGGATAGACCTTTATTCTCTCAGGAATTCATTTAAAAAAGATCCAAATTTTGTGATTGTAAGCACCAATTAGTGTAGATCAATGTAAGGCCAAAGTGCAGATCAGGTTGCTTTCTAGTTTATTCTTATTGCCATGGACAAGGTTAAATATTAACCGATATATTCTGCTTCGTTGTAAGTTCGATGCCTGGGCTTCCACTGCAGCCAGTTCTTTATTATTACATAAGAAATTCTCTTAATAACTAATCAGCAAAGTATGTGTCCTCCAAAAAAATTCACCAGTAGAGATATTGTTATAAAGTCAATGTATTAGTTTGCAGTCCATACATACATATATATATATATAGTTATTTTTTTTATGGGTGAGTGCCGAGATGTGTGTTGATTGCTACCATTCCTGACATGCAAAACAGGTTCTCATGACTGAAAAAACACAGCCCTTCACTCATAATCCTCTGTCGGCCATTTTTGTACTACTCTGTGTGTCTTCTATGTTTTGTAACTAATTAATCCTTGTATTAGGGGTTGCTGTATTGCGAAATAATAATAAGTCTAAATGAAGAAATTATCCTATCAGCTATGTTTTGCAATTTAAGCAAATGTTAAGAAGCCTGAAAAATTCAGGGTTTCAGGCTTTTTTTTGCAATTGCTTAAATTGAAAAAACACAACTGCCAGGATCATTTCTTCATTTATTCAATATCCTCAGTTCATATATGATTCATTTCATATACCTCATTTGTCAATAATAATTATATTGGAGATGACAGCTTTAGATCAGACAAATGTTTGTTTCTCCATTTGCTACATACATTTGTAATGAGAATGCACTGAAGGCTAAGAGAAAAGCTCAACGACCTGCCAGCTGAACAGAATGGTACATTCCAGAAACTTGATCTGGCAAATCTTGCTTTTTCAACTCTTGTATTATTTGTTCTTTTAAAAAAGAAAACAATGCACACCAAGCAAAGCCAGGGACATGCCATAAAACTGGGACTATAAAATATGACCCTAAATGAACCATAAAGCAATGCAACACTGTTCCTTTTTGTAAACTTTATTTAAATATGAATGAAATAACTTCAATTATTCAAACTTGAACCAACAACTGCAAAGGAAATGTTGTAAAAAATGATCAACAGTTCTCTGCTGGATACCAATTTACTTAACATGTTATGATCAAAATGTTATTTACCCTTGATTAATATTTCTTCCAAACATGTAATTACTCATAGCAGCCACATTTCTCAAGTCATTGCTTTTAGATGAGGACCAACCATACATTAACATGAACAATTATAATTGTAGTAAAAGCTTAAAAATAAACATCCACTGGAAAGAAGGGAATAGGAGTTTTCTAAGTGTAATAAGTTTGCTCAGTCAGTACCTGACCTTCCCGACTCTCTTGAAACGTGATGTCATTTAAATTTAAAGGTACAATGGCGACTGGTGGTTCACAAAATCAACGCCTCATCCATTATATACAGGTCACAAGAGGAATCAAATTTAAAATGTCTTCATAATATACATGCAACAAATTGTCCAAACAAAACCTGGACAATATAATATAAAGAGGAGAACGAGTGTTTGATAATGGGAGGCGCAGGCTTAAAAAGACCTTAACACCTGCAAGAGCCATGTCACAATCCTTTCAACTAGACACTTCTTTGATGTGGAAAGGGTTGAAATGCTGCAGTATGCACATGTATCTTTTAGCACATGCTAAGAAATTGTATCTATACAATATTCAAAGCCCTAGTTAGAACTGACAGTAACAATCTTCCTTCACTAAGCAGGGTCCTACAGGGTTTTAGGATTCCAGGCCCAAAAAAGCAGTGCTCCAGGGCTCCAAGGCCAAAAAAGGGGGGCTCCAGAGTTCCAAGACAACAAAAATGGGGCTTTTTAAGGGCTCTGGGCTATAGACATTGTCCTGAGGAAAATGTTAATGGGGCTCCAGGGCTAAAAATCAGGCTTCAGGGACTCCACAACCCCCTTGGACCCTACTAAGCTAAGCTACCCAACTTTGGGTTCTCCACATAAACAGACTCAACACTTGCATTCATAAAATGAAATTACAGGAGTATTACCATTTTAAAACAGTTTATAAATCCATGCCTTATCTTTAAATGTTTGTAGCAAAGAAGCGAAGAATCGTCACTATATAAGCCAAATTTCATCATATGACAAAACCTATTTACTTCTAGCAAAGTGAATACAAATAGCAATGTACAGTTGCCTCATGCAAGTCCAAAGTAGTTATTGGAAAAGGCAGCATCATAAACTTCAAAAAGGTCCGCCTCAGCTGGCAAAGGAAGATCATGGGAGCCCCTCGGTAACAACATTGTTACACTACATGTGTTAGCTTTAGGAATAAAGGACCACTTGAGCTCCTTAGGTGCAGCAACAAATTGAATGCTAGGTTGCAATCCAAATCCAAGAGGAGGTTCTTCATCCAGACCTGTTACAAACTGTAGAATGCTGCCCAGAGTGACTGTACCTCTTCTACCACTTGCAGCTTCTCGCACATACTTTGAGAATGCAGCATAGACATCATTTTCATACTTGTGTGCATTTGTTCCATCCTCAGAGAATGATGGCTTGAGAAGTAGGACAAGCTGTCGTCTGGAGAGTCGACTTGCTTCATTTGGTCGCATCAGATGAATAAAGAGAGGAAGACTTTTTGCAATCTCATAAAGACCAAGTTTCATGAATCCTTTTCGAAGCTCTGCAATGCATGGCCTCGAGATATCATCTGAAAAAATCTCCTGCAAAATTTCCTCCTGAATGAACCGGGGAATGGGACCATTCTGAAGAATACTCATTGCCATAATAGTTCCAACAAACTCATATTCTTTGGCCATGAGTTCGCGCAGTCCATTTTCAAAATACCTTTGCTGTATTTCTTTAAGACACAGTCGAAAAAATTCTTTCCTGGGACCCCCAGCATCATAGGCCTTTTCCCCATAGAAGGAAACTTCCAGAGCGAGTCTTGGATTTTCAATGTCTTTAAATTCTTCTACAGCTGTATTTAAAACATTAAATCGGTCTATGCTCACAAAATTAGTTTCACCATCGAGTGGCTGTTCTGGTGAATTTACATCCAATGGACGACCCTGCAAAATGTACTTTTGTGCACACTTGAGTATCTCCACAGGATTTCCCACATTATTGTTCTCACAGATGCTAATGCATTGTGCTACAGCTGTTTCCAGAGTGACCAAGTTTACTGCAGCAACTGCATTCAGATTGCTGTCTCCAGTGACTGTATGCAGATTGTTGTCTGCCTGTGAGCCTTCTGTTGGTTGTGGGGTGGATATTGGTCTACTCTCTGTGTGATTGTCGTCTGTCTGTGGGCCTTCTGTTGGTTGTGGGGTGGGTATTGGTCCACTTGCTGTGTGGTTGTCATTTGCCTGTGGGCCTTCTGTTGGTTGTAGAGTGGATATTGGTCTACTCTGTGTGTGGTTGCCGATTTCATAATCATGCAAGCTACTACTATCTGAACCTTGATTATCTAGGAGAAAACTAAAGCCATGTTTCAGTCTGATGTAAATTGCCCCTTGACCAGCGAGTGATTTTACTTGTTTAAAGGAGTATTCGTGACAGTTCACTGGTTGTGTAGGTCTTCTCCTGTTTGCCTTAAGGAATACCAGGTCCTGACTTGCCACGGCCGGATACTTCATCTGTATAGCATCAGATAGCGCCTTTCTCACGGCCAGTTCATTGGCAGAACTATTAAGACTTATAAAGCCTCGTAATACAGTATTTTCATCGGTTAACATAGTATCGGAATTAACATCGTCATCATTCTCATCGTCAAACCGCACCAAAACAAACTCGAATACCTTATTACTTTCAACTTTCGCTCGCTTAGACTTTGTGGGAGCAGAGCTAGTGGACGAAGAGGCTCGAAGGCGTTCTCGACTGTTTAAACGTGAGTACAAACCTCTGGCGGTAGACTGGTGCATCATTGCTCGAGCTCTACTAACGGCTTGTCCAACCGATGTCATGCCTGTGTTTGTGCTTGTCGTAGCCTCATCAATATTTATAGCACCAGCTACATTGCGACTGCCATTTGATACAAGTTCCTGTACTACTTCGCTCGCCTTGTTCAAGCAGTTTGATAATCTTCGCAAATTTTCCTCCATAGTTCACCGAATGAAGTATAAAAGCAGCAAAAGCGCGGGCAAGAGAAAAGATCGTAGGCGATGCTTGCTTTCGGCTGAAGGCTTGGTTACCCGTCCTCTCCTGCTATGTGTCACTGGCCAGAAATAGTGAGGGCTCATGAAAGTTGAATGTTAAATGACGAGTTGAATGTTGAACAAAAGTTGAATGCTAAATGAATAGTTGAATGTTAAATGAATAGTTGAATATTAAATGAATAGTTGAATGTTAAATAAATAGTTGAATGTAAAATGAATAGTTGAATGTTAAATAATGTGTTGAATGTTGAATAAAAGTTGAATATTAAACACGTAATTGAATACAGAATACAAAATTGAATATAAAATTCGACGAATTGAATATTGCTACATTCGGCTTGCCATACGTGTTCCCACGAATGCACAAGCTATATGAGCTACAAGGAATATAAATATCTCTATTGGCGACGTAAAGCGACCAGGATGGCCCCTCGATAACTTCGATAAAGGGGTTTATTCCCTTGGTAATTTAAATGTACGCCATAAGGCAAATAAATATTTATCGAAGGGTTAGAAAGCCCTCGGTGACGCCATACTCCGGCAAATGGGGCGTTAGTAAATGCCTTCGTAAGATAGTTGTTGAAGCTATCAACTTTTTCATTACTGGGCTATCCCTCCGCAGGGGGAGACCAGTCTAGGTTTACGTTGAATTTCTTCTGTGTCACAAAATTGCAATTATGACACCCCCTCTACATAAAATCACCATTATGATAGCCCCCCTACCATGTGCTCACTCTCCAAGAAGAACGTTAACATACACTGGGACGCTTCTCTTCAGCTCTCGGTGAGTTCAATGTCTTCAATCTCAATCGATTCATTTTTCGCAGTTAATGAAATGTTTTTTAAAAAGTATTTTGATGTAATACAACGAACGAAGCCTGATCGTTTCGATCACTCTCGGCACAGCACTTGCGCTTTTGAAGCGGAAAGAAACCGGGCTTTACCTCGGTGTAAGAACCCACAACTGACGTCACTCAATATAAGATTGCACTGCTGGATGGATGGGTCGATGCAACATTAGATCGGTTTTATGGATCAATGGATCATTGGACTCTCGGTTCTGAGGATCTTTGGTTTTCTGGATCGCTGGTTCGACGGTTCGTTGGACCGCTGGTTCGATGGTTCGTTGGATCGCTGGTTCGATGGTTCGTTGGTACGATGGATGGATCGCTGGTTCCTTGGTTCGATGGTTCGTTGGATCAGATCCAGAGAACCAAAGATCCAACGAACCATCGATCCAGAGAACCATCGCTCCACAGAACCGAGGGTCCAATGAACATTCGGGCAAGTAGTGTTCATAGAAGTGGGACTGAGTGAGTGACGTCAGTTGTGGGTTCTTACACCGAGGTAAAGTCAGAAACCGAAACTATAAAATTCAAATACCGTGTTCAAATGAATTTCTCAACTGTTTCGATTGTTTGCCTTTCATGAATTTTTATTTCGCCAGGTTGAAGAGGGATAGAACAGACAACAGAAACTTCAGCTGCGAAAAATTCACCACCATTATAAGATGTAAACTGCACGTGTCTTGTGATCCATTTCTCGTCAAACAGTCGCGTTGCTGAAAAAGACTCGAGGAGATTTGAAGATTTTCCACCGAATGCTGTACTATTTCTGAGAAACCAGTCATCATGAGTTTCGCTTGTGCTAGTGAATGTTTCTCGGGCGAAAATAACCTTAAAGCGACCACTTTTTCATTTAATTTTCTTTTCTGTGTTACAGATATAGAGTAATAAAACTTGAATATTTTCGTTGTGTCTGATTGCGAGATGTTTTATGAAATGGTCACGTTGTGTTACTGAAAGGTTTCAAATTACTTTTTAACCCGTGAATATACGCGCATGCGTAATGAACGGGTTATCGGTAACGGCGACAGATATGCAAATGAGTCGCTCACTCGCTCACTCCTTCTTAGTGACGTAATGCTTTGTTACGAATGCGTTTTGTAACAAGAACAGCGTGAATCCAGCGATAAAAATAACTAAATTGGTGTAAACGAATATAAACAACAATAAGCTTAAAGATGTTTCGCATTTGGAGTCTTTAATGCAACGTTAAAATCAATCTAAAAAGGAATTTAACTGAGACACGCGTTTTGATTCTTATCTACCTTCAAGTAATAAAATTTATCCCATTTGAAATCAGTTGTCACGGTGGTCGAGTGGTGTAAACCACGCACTTACAGCCGAAAGGCCCAGGTTCCAATCTCGCTCGGGTCGTTTTTTTTTTTTTTTCTTTTTTTTTTTTTCTTTCTTCTTCGGACTGAACATTATGAAAGTGATGTACTGTATTTTTATTTTTTTTTGCGTTTGTCAAAAATCCTTACGTTTAATTTTAAAAAAAATATTGAACCGTGATAGAGTGAAAACATAAGCTTACCGCAATATTGCGTTACGCATTTCAAATTCACGGGTTGGCTCTAAGGAGCCTTTGATTTTTACCACAACTGAAAAAGTATATTTGATTCAAAGGGCTAAATTTGTTTTTCTCCTCCAGAATTATCAATTCTGTCGTTAACTTTGATTAAAATTCAATTTTTTATTATCACAATGGCGGGAATACGTCAAAACTTTCAATTCGAAAAGTTGTTTTGACCCCGCGGGTCCGGAGCAGGCAAAATAAACAAAAGATTCACGGCTTCAAGTGTCGGAAACACAAGTTACAAAGATAAATTTAGGTAGATACAAGATAACTAAAACTAATAACAACCACCAGGAAATACAGATATAGGCCTTTTTTTTATCAATAACGGTAAGTATATTAAACTGAATAGGCTTCGATTTGTATAAGGTAGCCCAGTTTACACTGGTCTGATTAGTTGACACGCGACCTCATGATTTCGGCGTGCCCGCAATCACGTTCTTGTTTTCAAATAACCGAGTCAAGCCACTAGCATTTGGACTTCACCGGAAAAGAAATTACATTTTTCGATGAGAATTTATGTTGATATCAATTTGTGATTGAATTTTTGTTTGTGTTGTCGCTAGTTTGGGAGAAATGCTTATAAAACGTGTTTAAATTCAGTTGTAAATTCAGTCGCGATAAATGATATCTGATATTTTGTAAAAACAAGACTTACATGTCACGCAAAATTCGTTGAGAGTGAAGGGGTGCGTGACCCAGTTAAAATAAACCATAAAATGTTCTTATGCAAGCGCATGAGTACAGGCTACCAGCTAGCCTCTTGTTACTTGGGCGTAGCGACCAAGTATTAAAATGCAGTTTGGTCGTCCACAAATGTGCAGTATTGCGCAACTCTGGGGATGGCGGGATTGTTCAAACCTTCACCGCGATCACACGTCCGAGGCGTTTTTCGTTTTATTTGGTGGGATTCATTTAGTATTAAGTGGAAACGTGGGCAAGGATGTATAAAATAATTAGTTTATGTAACTATCTTTTCATCTTTCCGGCTCAAAATAACGAGCTTTTTTCGATCGTTGAAAACTGATCAAAACGCTTCGTGCCTGAGCAAAATTGTGTTGGCAAATGGCGCCGACAGTTCTGCGGTTCATAGTTTTCAAACGCTTAGAACTTTTTTAGTAAACTTTCAAAACGTTTAGTGAGTTGACAGTGTATTGTTAATATATGAAACTTTTAATAAACAGTAAAAATGACAACCTTAACTTTGAAGTACTTTGATTAACGTTTGCAAATTTCTCTCGTTTGACCGCAGTGGAGTACACCTGTTTGTTGATGCGAGGCGAACGTCACAAAGTGCGAGTTGTGTTTTCTCTGTTGCATCTTACAGTTTCATATTCAATATGCGTAAGGAAATTACTCAAGAAGACACTGCGAAAGTATTTGGCACTCGCGATTTAATTCTACGATACCTTCATGACGGAAAGCCGCTAAAACATGTTTAAACGAACATGAAGAAGATAATTTAGACGAATACATACATAGCGCTTATTTAATAAGAACTGAACAGTGGACAGCGAAGGAAGAAATATAAGCGTGGTAGGAATCCCAATTAATTTCACTTCTTTCGGTTGTTTGCTTTTCATTAATTTTGATTTCGTGAAGTTGAAGGAACAGAACAGCCAACTGAAACTTTGGATGCAAAAATTCACCGCCGAGAGAAGATGTAAACAATGCACGCGGTGTCTTGCGAGACGTTTCTTGCGAGTTTTGCTTCCGCTAGCTAGTTAGTTTCTCAGGCGAAAATAACCTTAAAGCGATCACTTTTTCATTTAATTTTCTTTTCTGTGTTTCGGATACAGAGGAATAAAAACTGGATGTATTTTCGTGTGTCTGATTGCGAGATGTTTTATGAAACAGCTGCGTTATGCGTTACTGGAAAGGTTTCAAATTACTTTCATATTATGCAAATTGCAACATTTTTACCTCAACTGAAAAAATATATTTCAAAGGGCTAAATTTGGTTCTCTCCTCCTAAATTATCACTTCTGTCGTTAACTTTGATTAAATTTATGTTTCATTCAAACTTTATTACAATAACGGCGGGAATACTTCCAGCAAAACTTTCAATTGGAAAAGTTGTTTTGACCTCGGGTCGGGTCGGACCAGGCAATTACATCATGGCTTCGAAAAGCCACTTTGCGGCTACATTTGCATTCACTTCAAAAGTGTCGGAAACACAGACCAGCTAGTTACAAGATTTAGCTAAAACCAATAACAACCATCGGGAAACTCTGACATACGGCCTTTTTTTTTTCAACGGTAAGTACAAAGTAGGCATCGATTTGTATTTTTCAGTATGTACTCGTCTTTTGACACAGTGGACACGCTACTTTAATAATTTGCGTGCGATCTCGCACGCTAAGTGTACTGTGTCTTCTTGTTTTAGACGGTTAACGCGCTTCTTTGTTAGACTGCTCACACTATCCGAATACTCCCTATCATCAAACCGTGAAATAACGTGCATGCAGATTCCCAAGACAATTATTCTCCAATATGCCTAATACAACGACGCCCAAGTATACGCTCCCACAGCGTCTTGTTTTTTTAAAGTTTCCCGTATCCTGCGGGAGGACTTTCACTGGTCTGATTGGTTGACATGCGACCTCGTGATTTCGCCGTGCCCGTAATCACAATAGCCGAGTCAAGCCACTGGCATTTGGTCTTCACCGGAAAAGAAATTACATTTTTCGATGGGAATTTATGTTGAATCAATTTGTGATTGAATTTTTCTTTGTGTTGTCGCTAGATTTAGAGAAATGCTTATAAAACGTGTTTAAATTCAGTTGTAAATTCAGTCGTAATAAATGATATTTGATAATATGTAAACAAAACAAGACTTACATGTCACGCAAAATTCGTTGAGAGGGAAGGGGTGCGTGACCCAGTTAAAATAAGAGTACAGGCTACCAGCTAGCCTCTTGTTAGCTTTCGTCCCGCTTTTTATAGTCACAAATTGCCTTGTTTTTTTTTAGGGACGGACCATTAGAAAAGTGATGGGGGGGATGGGGAAAAAAACAAAAAAAAAAATTCGTGCAAGGGATAATGCCAGGAAAAAAAATTCGTGCAAAGTTCAAGGCAAAGAAAACAAATTCATGCAGAAGGAGAAGTCCTATTGTGGTCGTTATTTAATATATAAAATCTGCCAAAGTGCCTATTAAAAATAGCGCTCTTGGCGTTTCAAAAATTCAAAACATTCTTGGGGCCTTCGTATACTATTATTTAAAATAAACCAGTTGAAGCTTATAACAGTGTGTTCTCTGACCCTCGAAATGGCAGAACTAGCCGTATACACAAGAGCGATTTCTTATCTAAGAACAAAAGACACAATAAGCGTAGGAGAAACATGAAAAAAAGGCGGACAGCCACAGAAAGGGAGATAAATGAAAAATATCTTTAAAACTTCTCAAGCCATCGGCTAACTGACAGCCAGGTCAACGCGTTATCAAGGGGACTCAAATTCATCCCAACACCCGTGACAAACGAAACTAAAACTGAAGGCAAGGACTCTTGCGGGATTTTGAACAATTTGCGAGGCGAATGCGCCTCCAATATATCTTTCACGGCCAAAATAAAAAACCGCATTCATTTCACGTCAAATCGAATTGGATTCCACCGGTTCAACCATCCGTTGCCCTTGAGAGCTATTTGGAGAGTATATAAAACTCTCTGAGATTAAAATTACAAAGCCAAAAAATAACTTGTCATGTTAGCGAGGTCAAAGCCATCACTAAACTTAAAACACTCTGACATAAACCTTAAAAAGACAGATAAAGGAACAACAACAGTCCTCATGAATAAAACGGACAAAATAAACGAGGCCATAGTGCAACTAAAAAATCATGAGAGAGCACTACCAACCTCTCAAAATACCGATGGTTAGACACACAAGAGATAGTTAACAAACTTATCTCTCTGCTACATCTGGGCAAGCACATAGACGACATGACAAAAAAATAGGTACGCAATGCGTACAGAAGCGACGACGAGTTTCAACTTGGTGTTAAATCAATAGGTCTGGGATGCTCTGATAAAATCAGTGAATCACTCGATTTAAATGCGAAGTTCCACTAGAAAAGGGTCCGTGTGAAATGCAAATTTCGGCGTCTTTCAGTCAGTGTATGCTGTTGACCAGAGCATCCTATAAATGAAATTTGCTTTAAAAAGCTCATCGTCCCAGCAAATAAAATCAGAAGAAGCCAAGGACTTGTGATAGAACTTTCATTGGTACAATGACGTTTTTTCCAAACATTTTCAATTTTTCTACTAATGGTCGTAGGAATAACGTATGTTTGTCAGTTGTTGATTCTTTTATATTGGATTGAAAACTGAAGGTGAGAATGGCCAGGTCAGGCCCCGGGCTAAGCCCTTTTTTATACCAGAACCTCCTGTTGAAGACCCAGTAGTGACCATTATGCAGTCTCGATCTGTGTTCAAATAAATAACAACAACAGAGGCGCGTGGAGCGTAATGGTCATTACTGGCTGACACCAATAATCGTGATATGCATGAGAAATATATCACACAATTGTGGTTGCTGCATTGGTGATAGCACATTTTATTTAAACCATATTGCACAAACGTGTGTGCAAAATCAAAACAATTCATCGTTTTTCCTTCATATTTGTGACATATTTGGTTGGTATAATTTTATGCTGATCAGGCTTAATATATGTCACGCACCCGTTAAGCACAGGTGACATTTTCATTTTCTGAGTTAGTTTCACTTGTGTGCAATTATTCAATATTTGTACATTTTGCAAGTTACATGATAATCAGTCCATTGTTGTCCGGACGGCTGTTTTCCTGATAAATTTCCTTACAGCCTTATTATGACATGTTAATACAGGCAGCACAATTTGAACTGTACAATGTACATCGTTAAAACTGTTACAATGCCAAATGACAACAACTGGAAATTGTTTCCATGTTTGTGCTTCACAAATTGAAAAGACTTTGTCAGCTCTGATTATTATTATTGGTAGTTTGAAATCTTGTGGTTTCATTAATGCACATACAGCAGGTCACCAGTTTCTTCAGCACTTGAGACTTTTCATCATTGTTACCAGCATTAGTTGATGTGCTTAATGTTTGCAGATGCATTGACTGGAGGTGATTGAGTCCCTTTAAAAGAAAATAAATGAAGTACCTTGAGATTCAGTTCATTTTTTAAGTGTTTTGTCATACTAAAGTTTAAAATCAAAATGGCTTTATGGGGGCTTAAAAGAGAAATTAAAGTGCTTCATTTAGAGATACAATGGATGGTGAAGAATTCAAATTTTGGGAGCTGAGAGATTTCATTTTATGTATAGAAAAAACTATGACATGTGGCTGGTCACATTTAGGGATGGACCATTCTATTTTTGAGGGGGAGGTTGGGCAATTGCTGTAATGGTAAATGACAATCTCTTATATGAGACATATGTAATCTCGGAGACAGCAACAAATAGTCCTTTCCAGCAAATTTACACAAATGGGAATAAAGTGAATTACCAAGCAACAATATTTCATTTAAATTGTTTCTAATCCAAGTCGATGCATTCGTTCTAAAATTGTAAACAACGGCCGTCAAGCACATACATGTAGCTACACACTGTTTACCACAATTACTTACAAACAGCGAGACATTGCCCTGATGAAAATGCTCATTTTAGACCTAAAAAAAATAAACCTGTATAATATATGCTACATGTATTCCCAAAGGCAGTCCATTGTTTTCTCTATTGTCTTTATAATAGCGCGTATATATACATATATATATATATATATGCATAATTAATGTATGGGGTTATACGGAAATCTTCGCCTATATTGCATCAAAGATACCATAACTGTATACACAATATGCTGGTATGATGCCTCACCTTTATTAATAGCTTGAATCCGAGATGAACTGTTTAATTTACTTCTCTTCCTTCGAAACAATGAAGTTGCTCCGATATTCTGTACACAACTTATCGTGAACCACCGCACACTACAGCTCTCGTAGGATACTCAGTTGTAAGTAAAGTTCAGTAAATCGATGCTATTTCTGGCCTTCAGTTCTGACAAGTTCTTTCTAAGACAGGCAAAGATCCGCTCCGAAAGTTCAGCGCCCAGACAGACTCGATAATTTAGTGTAGACCTTTTGTCTATCGCGAGTGCGAGTATGTACTGCTGATGTATGTATATCACTTCGTGTCTGTCTGTTTGCAAGTGAGCGCAAATATATTCACGATAAATAATGCACGGCGGGGTAAAATTTGAAACAGACAAACAAACCTTTTCTCCACACTTCAAAACAAAATGGCGGAGCAAAGTACGAGGTGGTCACGTGACCTTATCTTCCAAGGCTAGTTCCCAATGTTTCTCGGGTGTAATCCGGACACCACGGCACGACGGCAATAGGGAGCTTACGAATCGACGACTTTCGCACGACGACGCCGTTGGATTGCGTGACATGCCTACTGCGCATGATTTTGTGGGAAGTTGCCGGCGTCGAGCCAAAGTCGACGAGGTTGTTTTCAGCAAATTGACGGCGTCGCCAAAACAGCAGAACGTGAGGTCAGTTTTCGAAGTTTTCTCTCGTTAATTCAGGGGATTCTGCCAGATAATTCAAAAATCACATCAGGGAGATGTTCTTGACATAAATGTTTCTGACTTTTTGTCTGTTTTCATTCAAGTAACGCCCCAAAATATCAAGTAGAAATATGACAAGTGAAACAAGTGAAACGCCAAGTGACACGAAAAGGTCAGGATGAGATTGCTGAATGAAAACTCGTTTACTGATGTTAACCACACCTTATTGAAGGATAAGGCATTGCTTTTGTTTAACGAATTTTCAAAGAAATTAAAAGGGGTGTATATTTTATAGTCGGGTCTATAGTTAAAAATTAATAGAAAAATATTTTACTGGAAACCGGGACTGGAAGCTATACACGCTGCTAGATTTCAAAAAGTTAAGCTTTGTAATTAGATGAGGTTTTTTATTCTTGTCCTGAATCGTCTTTTAGCCAGCCTGAAGTTGTAGAAACACAAATTTGTCTCGGCTTTTCTGCTATGCGAGCGAGCAGATTGATTTATAGGGACATCAGTTACATAGGCTTGTAAATGCGTAAATGTCGGGCAATTTTCGTTTTCTAAGCTTTGTCTATTTTTGGTCGCTTCGACTGTTAGGATAAGTCTGCCGTAGATATTTCGCATTTTAAACAATTCACTTGTCCAGCTGTCCAAGAGATCCAACACCGCCCAACGATTTGTGCGCGCTCACCAACGTCGTCGTCTTCATTGGGAATCGTAAATTAAAATTTCTGCAGGACGACGACGCGGGACTATGACCTGACCCAACGGCGTCGTCGTGCAAAAGTCGTCGATTCGTAAGCTCCCTAATAACCCGATGACTTCGTCATCGCTTAAAAATGGCTTTTACAAACTCCCAAACCGCCAAGATTACCAATATTCTACACGCTAACGAAAATCCACAAACCTAAACCGGTCGGCAGGCTCATCATCTCGGGCTGTGAAGGCCCTACGGAGAGAATATCTTCTTTTGTGGATAGTCTGCTTCAGCCTATCGCTCACAACAACTATCCTATATTAAGGATACAACCGATTTCATCAAATTCATAGAGAAAACTAAAATGGGCCAGGATACAATTTTAGTTTCAATGGATGTCACTACTTGTATACAAACATTCCACAGGAGGAAGGAATAGAAGTGGTGTGCAAAGCATACGAAACTTTCCACAATAACAACCCTCCCATACCTACACGTTTCCTAAATGAAATGCTTGTTTTAATCCTAAAGGAAAATTCGTTTCAGTTCAATGGCGAAAATTATCTCCAAACTCATGGAACCGCTATGGGAACAAAAATGGCAGTGTCATTTGCAAATATTTTCATGGCGGAAATTGAAACAAGAATAATTAAACAAAGCAATACGAAACCAATAGTATGGAAACGCTACATTGACGACATTTTCTCCCTTTGGGACACCAATATACAAGAAGTCAAACTTTTTATTGATCAAGCTAATAGACTCCACCCTACCATTAAATTTACAGCTGAAGTATCAGAGAACAAAATAACTTTCCTTGATACAGTTGTATTCAAAGGGGAAAGGTTTAAAAGCGAATCCATCCTGGACATCAAGACACACTACAAACCGACTGAAACCTTTCAATATACACACTTTACCTCTTGTCATCCTCCAGCCGTAAAAAGAGGTTTTATCAAAGGCGAAGCAATTAGACTACAGAAAACGAACTCTTCAAAAACAACATTTGAAGAGTGCCTCTCTAACTTCAAACTACGCCTTATCGCGCGTGGGTATCCAAAAACAGTCATAGAGAGGCCACTATCAGGGGTCAATTTCGCCTTTAGACAGTCAGCCTTGCCTTTTGTCACTACGTACCACCCAGCAGTGCAAAATCTCAAACAAATAGTGATGGACAACTGGAGTTCTATACAAAAACAGCCACTGCTAAAAACCATTTACAAGAAACCTCCGATAATATAATACAAAAGGGGCAAATCCCTCAAAGACACGCTCGTACGAGGAAAAATCTGAAGGCTCCAATGCGACGCAAACGTAACCCCACAAAGGGAATCAGTGTAGGCGTGCCATTTACCATCTATTCACTGGTCAAAAATTGTTTTTAAGTATTACACCTTTTTTTTTAATTAGTAAATGACAAACAAAGCAATATTTGTCTGAAAAAAAAATTCGTGCAGAGGGTTTCACCTGCAAAAAAAAAATTCTGCACAAGCAATGGGCGAAAAAAAAAATTCGTGCAAGCTGAAAATCCCCCACACCCCCCATCACTTTTCTAATGGTCCGTCCCTTAAAGTTTCCCGTATCCCGCGGGAGGACTTTCACTGGTCTGATTGGTTGACATGCGACCTCGTGATTTTCGGCGTGCCCGTAATCACGTTCTTGTTTTCAAATAGCCGAGTCAAGCCACTGGCATTTGGACTTCACCGGAAAAGAAATTACAGTTTTCGATGGGAATTTATGTTGATATCAATTTGTGATTGAATTTTTCTTTCTGTTGTCGCTAATTTTAGAGAAATGCTTATAAAACGTGTTTAAGTTCAGTTGTAAATTCAGTCGTAATAAATGATATCTTATAATATGTAAACAAAACAAGACTTACATGTCACGCAAAATTCGTTGAGAGGGAAAGGGTGCGTGACCCAGTTAAAATAAACCATAAAACGTTCTTATGCAAGCGCATGAGTACAGGCTACCAGCTAGCCTCTTGTTATAACTTAAAAAGGGGGGCCTTTCCTGTGGTTTTACTTCGCATACCATGATGTATTTAATGTTACATTGGGTGTGCAACAGTTCCACAAAAGCCTCAATTGCCAATCCTGCTGTTTGCGCATCGCAGGTTGCATCACACAGATCGTTAGATCCAAGTTCCAGAATAACTATCCTTGGGGCCATTTTGCGGATAGTGGGGAGGTCGTTGCGGACCATTTTGTCAACCGTTCGGCCTCCTATTCCCAGCATAATGACTTTACATTCTCGTTCCCTTGTGAATGTAGAGAAATGAATTCCTCAAATTGTAACGAGTCAACAAGAGCCAAGGTTCTTGACAAACATGAACAGACTTTATTGCATGAATCAACATGGCTGACTCACACGAGGAAAGACAATCTAGCTTACAAAGAATCATGGGTATGTCACGTCACGTTACAACATGACTATGTCACATCAGAGGATGTCGGGTAACACGCCCTCTTCTTACAAAAATCTCTTCTTGCAAAAATCATATATTAGGTAATCAATAAACGGATAGTTCATCCAATAAAAGTATATCGCATAAAATATAAAATATAAAATATATTGTCAATGTTACAAAGATTAGAGAAGTGAACATGAACTGAAAATGTCAATAGTTCCATTGGAGAAATGAACATAAACCAATAATGTCAATAGTTCCATTTGCGAGCACTGTCACTGCTGTTGAAAGTCCATGTAGACTATACTTGTTTACAACAACGGGAACTCAGCATCTATGATAAGAAAGCAATCGGAAGTGAGTGTGACATCATGCAATTAGTCCGAATATCTAGCAGGGCGACGGACCACCCGGCCCCTACGAGTTACAGTGTGAGGTTTAGGCAAGCTGGGTGATGGAGTGACCAAGGGTGACTGGGATACCGTGGGTGGTGAGGCGACAGGGCTGGATGCAGGAGGAGACATTATTGGATGACTTTCATCAGCTGTAGTTGGTGCTATAGCAGTTGCAGGGGCCTGTGCTGGAGTGGAGAGGGAACTTGTTGGGGCCAAAGGTGTTACAGGAACCGCTGATGGAGTTAATGATGAACTTGCTATAGTCCCTTGAGAAGTCTGGGATGATGTTGGCAAAGCTGTTAGAGAGTTCGGTGATAATTTGTCAGGAAGATTTGGTGCAGCCCAGTTGTGAGAAGGAGTTTCCTGTGTGAGTTGGAGGGGAGCCCGCTGGACTTGAACGCGGTTTCGTCGAATTCGACTGATTCCGGTGTCGATATAGTATGACCGAGGACCAGCAGAACCAATAACTTTGCCTTGGATCCAGGCCTTGCTAGATGAGGTAGGTGGTGGCTTTGCATACACATAACAGCCCGGAGGAAGATCCGGAAGGGGTGCGCTTGCTTGTTTGTCATATGCCTTCTTTTGCTTCAATTTACGTTGGATGTGGTCAGTTACCACTGTGTCACGCGGGGGCGTGAAGGGTTCCAATGCTGCTGCAGGTTGAGGGATGTCACTGCGGAGTGTGCGACCAAACAAGCGCTGGGCCGGAGAGAAGGTGTTTCCAGCAGGTGCAGTGTTGCGAACAGACAAAAGGGCTAAATCCACGTCATTAGCTGTGAGGAGGATGTGTTTGGCTGATTTAACAGCGGCTTCTGCTCGGCCGTTAGACTGAGACCAGTATGGTGACGATGTGATGTGGTTGAATTGATACTTCTTGGCAAATGTCTTAAATAGGTCTGAGGAGAACTGAGCGCCATTGTCTGTTATGAGGGTGTGTGGAATGCCATGCCTGCTGAAATGCTGCTTGGTGGCCTGGATGACAGCTGATGACTGGATGGTTGGGAGTCGATCAATTTCGTAGAAATCGCTGTAATGGTCAACAGTGATCAAATAAGCATTACCTTTGAGTTCAAATAGGTCTTGAGAGACAAGTTGCCAGGGTAAAGTGGGTGCTGGGTAGGACTGGAGTGGCTCTCGAGGGTGTTGATGTGCATGTCGAGCACAAGTCGCACAAGATTGGCACATGTCAGTGATCTGACTGTTAAGGCCAGGCCAGAACACACAATTGCGAGCATGGCGGAGGGTAAACTCAGAGCCCCGATGGGCGGCATGGAGTTTGCGTAAGAGGCTGTCTCGAAGCGAGGTTGGAATGATGACCCGATCCTGCTTGAAAAGTAAGCCGTCATGGGCAGTGAGCTCATGACGTACGGACCAATATGGCCGTGCTAAATCAGAAACAGCTGACTTGTCATTAGGCCAACCCGTGAGAACTAGGGAGTGGAGAGCAATCTGTTCAGGATCTGAGGAAGCCGCAGCTCTAATGTCCCGGAGGGTAGCATCTTGGAAGCTGGAAAGGTCAGGTGTGGTTGACTCAAGCTCCACTCGGTAGACAAGCTCATCATGGACTTGCTTGTGGGACGTGGTGGGCAAAGGCGCTCGAGAAAGGGTGTCTGCGATGTGAAGGGTGGAGCCCTTTCGGTATTCAACACTGAAACTGTATCGCTGAAGGGCAAGGATCATGCTCTGGAGACGACGTGGAGCAGAGGCTAGAGGGCGCTTGAAGATAGTTTCTAAGGGTTGATGATCACTGTGAACCGTGATGTCAGACTTGCCAAAGAGGAGCTGGTCGAATTTGTGAAAGGCATGAACAATGGCAAGAGTTTCTTTTTCAATTTGAGCATAGCGCTGTTCAGTTGGAGAGAGAGAGCTGGAACTGTAGGCGACTGGTTGCCATTGGATGTTGTTCGAACCATTGGGGTCAGTGGCTGGTTGAAGCAGTGCCGCACCAAGGCCATATTCTGAGGCATCTACTTGAAGTACTACAGGGGAATTTATGTTAAAGTAGCGCAGACAAGGTGTCTTGGACACTAGTTCCTTAGCTTTGGCAAAGGCATTGCTGTGCTGCTCAGCCCAGAGAAATTCTTGTTTAATGTGAGTGAGGTCACGTAGAGGGCGGACAACTTCACTTAGATTTGGGCAGAACTTGGCTAGATAGGTGATGGTTCCCAAGAAACGGCGAGTGGCGGCTTTGTCTTGAGGTTGAGGCATTTCCAGGACAGCAGTTACTATCTCTGTGCTGGGTTTAAGTCCCTCGGGAGTGAGCACGTGGCCCATGAATGGCGCGGTGGATGTTTTGAACTGGATTTTTTCTAGGTTGAGCTTGAGGTTATGCTCGGAGAGGCGAGTCAGCAAGTTAAGGACAGTGCGGTCATGATCTTTGGTGGCGTCATCCAAAGATTCACCCCGGCCGATGACAATGATATCGTCGGCGATGTTGACAACGCCTTCCATTCCGCTCAGGATATCATGGAGACGACGTTGAAATTCCTCAGGAGCTGAACTAATGCCAAATGGAAGGCGTGTCCAGCGATAACGGCCCCACGGGGTATGCATGGTGGTCAACAGAGAGGATTCAAGTGTCAGTTCAATGGTTTGAAACGCATCTTTGATGTCAAAGACAGAAAAGATCTTTGCTTGATGGAAACGATGGATGTTTTCTTCAAGGGTAGGTATGGGGTAAACTGGTCGAATGATGGCCTTATTGACTGTTTGAGAGGGGTCCAAGCAAATTCTAACTTTGGCAGGTCTGTTGGCCGTTGCGGGACGCTCACGTACAACCATGTTAGATATCCATGTGGTGGGTTGGTTCACTCGAACCAGTTGGCCAGTGTGGATTAGCTTGTCTAGTGCCTCCTTGATGATGGGTAGTTTGGGTGCCGCGTAGCGATGGGGAGGTGCTTGGACGGGATTCACATCAGGATTTAGGGTTATGGAAAAGGGTTCACTCAGTTTGCCTAAGCCCTCAAATAATTCTGGATAAGCCTGTTTGATATAATTTAGTGACAACTCACCAAGAGGAGGTGGTGCTGCTTGAGTGTCTTCGAGCTGATTGGCTGTGCCCACATCATATTGAATGATGCCCATCCGGGTGCTGTCAGCCAGACCCAAAAGGGGAGGGTAGTAGCGCTGTGCCGTGATGACTTGGACTACAATCTCGAATGCTTTTCCTCGGCGCGTGCACTGTAGTGTGGCTTGTCCTGTGGTTGGGATGACGGTCTTCGAGTAGTCCAGTAGGCGAACAGGGGACGGTTTCACTTGGACTGGAGAGAGATTGTTCAGGTCAGTGACGTGTATGGTGTTACAGGAGCAGCCCGAGTCAACCTGAAATCTCAGTCGTTTGAAAGATGATGGTTTGGCGGCAGGAGGGCTGAGGTCAAGGTCAACAAAGATGCCTTTAGGTGAGGATGAAACTTGGTATACATCATGAGTGATGAGGTAAGTGGGTTGAGACTCATTGGTGAAATTCTGTTCCACATCAGATACCACATTTGCAGAGGACGCCCTGCAGACCTGTTGCCAGTGTCCACGTTTGCCACAGCCATGACAGGTGTCATTGGATGCGGGGCAGTGTCGACGTGAAGGATGTGCTGCACGGCCGCACCAAATGCAAGTAGAGCGGGCACTTTCAGTGGGAGGACCGGCCGGACGCCTGGGCGGGCGAGGAGGTAATGTTGGCTTGGTCCCAGTGGGCGTCACTTTGTGAGCTCCCTCTTCGAGGTGTTGCTGGGTGATGGCTGAGTCCGTTTGGATGCTGGCCTCAAAGTCACGCGCTCTAGAGATGACTTGGGGAAATGTGAGCGAAGTTAAATCTTCATGAGAAATAATATCGCTGCGGAAACGTCGGAATGCATCATTTAAACCAATAATAAAGATGTCCCTTTGCAATCGGTCATCTGCTGCGGAAGGGAAGTTGCACTTCTGATATTCCAAGCGCACAAGAGTGTGCCACGCTTGGATAGACATCCCTGGAGCTTGTTTCAGGACACGGAGAAAATTGTGTGTGCTTTGGATTATCGGTTCGCCGCCAAGATAGTGTTGGGAGAGCTTAGCGAGCCATTGAGCGGGGTTTTGCTTGTCCTCTTCAGGTATTTGCGCGTCAATAGTGGTCGTAAGCACGTCCCATTCTGCCTGAGGAAATGCACGCCGAAGAGCGGCCATGGCTTTCGGGCGTTTGGCTGAAATCCAATAGTCGTTGCTATCGAGGGGTTTGGCGGGATTGATGTAATCTTCCATGACACAGAAGTCCCTGAAGTAAGCGACGAAAAACTTAAATGCACCGCGGCGATCCGCTGAGCTGGCATCGAAGGTAGGTCGATCCTTGCCCATTTTGTAAGAGAGGTCCAAGAGTTGAGATCAAGGACTAGGGAGATCCACAAGGAGAATAGTCGACAACAGCACTCGAGCCACGCTGTGTGGGTTAGTTCGCGATCGTAAAAGACCTTGATGACGCCGCTGAGTCGAAGTTAAAGCGGGTCGATGAGAAGCCGGTAAGAGCAATGATTGGAGCCGTGAATTACAAGACTTCTGACACCATGTAACGAGTCAACAAGAGCCAAGGTTCTTGACAAACATGAACAGACTTTATTGCATGAATCAACATGGCTGACTCACACGAGGAAAGACAATCTAGCTTACAAAGAATCATGGGTATGTCACGTCACGTTACAACATGACTATGTCACATCAGAGGATGTCGGGTAACAAAATCTCCTTACAAATGAGTGGCCTAGAATTAGAACACTTGGTGTTTGTGGTGTGTCGTTGGAAGAGGCCATGTCTCCAAGGGTAAATAAAAACAGGTAAAGAATACTTGAATCAAGAAATTCCCTTGAATGATGGACGTAGCGCAGTACTCAGTTGGATGTTCTAGGCCAAAGAGGACCAAATGACTAGTAAGGGTATCTACTTACGACCACCTGACCGGAAGCCGCAGAACAGACTCACTGCTACACAGTGCATGAAATCATTTATTTGTTAAATAAGTCAAATAAATATCCTTTTTTCACAGAGAACACAGGTAGCATAACTTTATCGACGTCGCGTGACGGCATACTCTGTCTAGACTGATTCAATAAATGGTTATTTCATAACAGGGTTATTCTTATGTGAAATGGATGTGTTTCACACACACACGCACAAATCCCCGCTTGCCAAAGGAAAGGTTAGCTTGATGTTGGGCCGAATTGTAACTGGCTTTCCATAGTCCTCGCAAATTAGCTATTGTAGCTCCTTAACTGGACATCGTTCTGTTTGATTGAAAATTTTCAACTGGGACTTGCCAGTTCAGAACAGTACTGTTACTCACATGGCGTGACCTTTTGCAAATTACATTGATCATGCTACGTTTGATTTTGATTGACTGCTCAATCGGATCTCGTGATCTTTCTAAGCGATTGTCTTCAGTCATGTTCAGTTTACGCCCCGGGTTTTCAAGGTGCGGCTGAGAGATGGCGGCGCTGTTACGAAACCAAGAAGATCTCTAAATCGATTCATAAGAAACATTCATTTAGAAGCTTTTCTTTAACCAGATAATTCATTTTTTCACAGAGAACACAGGTAGCATAACTTTATCGACGCCGCGTGACGGCATACTCTGTCTAGACTGATTCAATGAATGGTTATTTCATAACAGGGTTATTCTTATCTGAAATGTTTCATTATCTAACCATTGCTACCTAACGTTTGTTTCAGCACTACACACCGTCCTTTGGCTCTACTCGCACAATTTAGACAGAAAGCTGACAAAACTTAGGAAAAGTTTATCATTCTACGAAGGTAAGCAAGATGACGGAAATAAAATAGTGATGCCTAAGCATATTTTAGGTAATGAAATATTTTTGTCTATTAGGGGTGGCGAATGGTAAATCCGAGACTCGCCGAGACGCCGAGACCCTTGTTTTAAAATCCGAGACCGCGACAGCAGCTACGTTATAAAATCCGAGCCCGAGACCCAATGCGGGAAAAAACCCAGCCCGAGACTCAGTGCTAAAAATATCCGATTCACTTATCAAACAACAAACAAGGATGAGGAATGAGAATGCTTGACAAAAGTAACCGAGACTCCAAGACAGAAAAAGCACCAGCCAAACGAGACTTTGAGACTTAAAACAAAAACTGCCGAGATTTTGAGACCGGACCAAAATTTTCCGAGACCCACGATTTTTAAGGTACCATTCGCCACCCCTTCTATTATAAGTGACGGAGTTCAATTTACTCTTCCGAAATTAATTTTAAGTAGATTTCATTTGTTTAATTAATACCCGCTAGAAATTAAATCATCTGAGAAATAGCGCACGAGCAAAATCTATATGTATTAGTCCTAATAGAAATTTCAATGTGAAAGTGAGTGCTGGCGAGGGGAAAGCTGTTAATTTGATAGTGCATACGTGGAAGTACGTAGAGAATAAGGTTAGTTGAAGAGAATTGTGAGCAGTGTGAAAGATTTATTAGTAGTCCGCGGGCTGCTTGGCTCAAACGACTTAAGGTGTTTCCCTCCAGTTTCCGTGCAGCCGCACCGACCATTTTTAATCGGCCGTTTAACTAACTTTCCTTTATTGAATTAGTATGAAACTTACACAAAGTATTGTACAAAGTTTGAAGTTTATAATAGTGTAACACTTTTGTAAATCGGATTTAAAATTGCGGAGATAAGCGAGAAACATTGAAATCACTTGAGTCCAAATTTCCAGCGATTGCGATGGCATCTAGAAAAATCAAAACTATAACGATAAACTATGACATATGGCAAACAAAATATCTAAGAATTAGAAACTTTTGTCAAGCCGATTTTGAGTAAATCAGAAAAACATTTCGAACTTGTGATTTTGCATTTGTATGAGCACATCTACAAAATCCTCAATTAAGCTTATAAAAGTTTAATTTCTCAATCTCAAATTTACGTCAAAATGTGTTTATAATATGAGATGAAACTATGAAAGTTTGAAAGCGTTTCTCGTTTTAGTTTTGGAGATTCGATTTTCTATAGGAAACCGTAGTTTTTTGACTGAGTTCTTGATATTGTAGTTTTAGCACATTTCTACATATTTCAAAAACCGCGAGATAGATTTTTTTTAAACTTTTATAGTCGTTTCTTTATA
This sequence comes from Cladopsammia gracilis, assembly GCA_022457155.1. Taxonomy (NCBI): domain Eukaryota; kingdom Metazoa; phylum Cnidaria; class Anthozoa; order Scleractinia; family Dendrophylliidae; genus Cladopsammia; species Cladopsammia gracilis. Next base: position 740,572 of record JAJGOT010000313.1, on the reverse strand, counting down.
ATATGAACAACATTGTCTCGAAGTTTCATCTTGATTGAAACATTGCAACATGGTCAAATAAAATAATAAAGTTCACCTAAAACGCGATTGAGAAGTTGTGCTTTGATTGCACGGTTGAAGGCGCACGTCGCAAAGACGCTTTAATTAATTCAGATGAAGTGTAACGCATTTCTGCGTGTTGAGAATTATGCAAATCGAGTTGACTTCTTTCTTTTCCCTACAATTCAAAATGTCGAGAGTGTCCAGTGCACGTCAAATGCGAATAAAAAAAACTGCTTTCAAATAAACGTCCCACTGAAATTCGTGGGAATGATAAAAATAACGTGGAACACAGCCCCTAAACATTACTTCGCAAAACATGATGGTCACGCAGAAATGCGTTGCGCTTCACCTGAATTAATTAATTAAAGCGTCTTTGCGCGCCTTCAACCGTGCAATCAAAACACAAAGTCTCAATCGCGTTTTGGGTGAACTTTATTATTTTATTTGACCATGTTACAATGTTTCAATCAAGATGAAACTTCGAGATAATGCTGTTCATATTATAAAGAAACGACCATATAAGTTTGAAAAAATCTATCTCGCGGTTTTTGAAATATATAGAAAAGCGCTAAAACTACAATATCAAGGACTCAGTCAAAAAACTATGGTTTCCTATAGAAAATCGAATCTCCAAAAATAAAACGAGAAACACTTTCAAACTTTCATAGTTTCATCTCATACTATAAACAAACATTTTGGCGTAAATTTGAGATTGAGAAATTAAACTTTTATAAGCTTAATTGAGGATTTTGTAGATGTGCTCATACACATGCAAAATCACAAGTTCGAAATGTTTTTCTGATTTACTCAAAATCGGCTTGACAAAAGTTTCTAATTTTTACATATTTTGTTTGCCATATGTTATAGTTTATCGTAATAGTTTTGATTTTTCTAGATGCCATCGCAATCGCTCGGAATTTAGACTCAAGTGATTTCAATGTTTCCCGTTTATCTCCGCAATTTTAAATCCGATTTACAACATTGTTACAATCATATAAACTTCAAACTAAGCACAATATTTTGTGTAAGTTTCATACTAATTCAATAAAGGAAAGTTAGTTAAACGGCCGCTTAAAAATGGTCGGTGCGGCTACATGGAAACTGGAGGGAAACACCTTAATATATATAGTTAGCCTTAGCCTAACAGCGGCGCCCTCTGAAGACCCTCTGAACAAGCTTAACTAAGATGAAACACAAGAAGATTGACGACCGAGCTATTTTTCAATTTTAGCAATTCTGAAAAGCAGTATTACCCGACAGTCTGCGCAGTACATTTAGACCGTACAAAAGTTCACAAAAACAACTTTTTTTCCGTCTAGAATAACTATTATGACTATTTTCCGAATAAAATAGAGTTGTTGCTTGTCAAAAAATGCCTTAGAAACTGATTTGCCAAAATACACAAAGATATTTGCATAAGGCGACGCGAGTATAAAATCTAAGTCTTGTTTTGTTTACATAAAATCGCTTTTCAATCTATGTAATGAATGAACAAACACATAAAAATGGACAACACAATCTTCTTTCGAAAAATTTTATTGAAATCGCAATTAGTTTATGTTTAGAATCGAGGCCGAGCCGTGTCTTCGATGAAATTCAAGAAATTAAAATACAACTGAATTTAAGCTACACGTTTATAAACAATTCTCCAAAATTAACGAGAACACAAACAAAATGTCAATCACAGATTGATATCAAGATAAATTCCCATCGAAAAATGTAATTTGTTTTACCTTTAAGTCCCTCCGGCGACTACTGTACTTGGAAATTCTTTAAATCTCCGCTTTGGTGCTGAAATCCGTAAAACGAACTCATCTCTTCGCATTGCTAAAAACGTATATAGTTCCTCGAAGCAAGATTTTATCCCTGAAAGCTCTTCTTTTTCCACTAAAGTGGCTTCTGAGTATCCCTTAATTAGGATCCCTTTCTTGAGTAGCAAACCACGAAAAACTGCAGGGAAATAACGACTTTAATTCTCCGCTAAACACAACAAAACAACTAAAGTGTTTACCAAGCTCACGGCTGTGTGGCCGCGCGAAAAACAAAGCCCCGGATGTTGTTCAAACACCGGGGGCGGGCGGGCGGGCACACACGCGCCCGCGAAACATTCCGCTAGCCATGACCATGAAAAATGACGGGCATAGTTCTATGAGTATGGTGCTCCGCCGGGCTTTCGGCCTGCGGGCTCCGCTATAAATTCGGTCGTAAGAAAAGTGCGCTTTTCAAGTGGTTTATAGCCTGCGGCGATGTGTTAACAACAACAATCAGCGGCCATCCCGGGGGGGTGACCCCGGGGACATACGCGGGCATGGCGCGGGATTTGTCAACTTTGTTCGGGATGGGGGGATTAGATTGCTTTTGCACTTTCGTAGCAGGATCCCCGGGGAAAGACCCCCGGGATTTGTAGCGCCGCCGCCATTTTGCAGATGGGAAAATGGCTGCTGATAATCTGAAGCTTTCGTGCGTTCGAAATATTTTACCCCTTTCTAGGATCTAGGAAACGTCTCTAAAATGGACACCCTGTTCTAGATCAGGAGTCCCAAAATCAAGACCCCGTTGGGCGGCTCATACCGGTATGGGTATTTTGGGGGACTACTACCCCCCCCCCCCCCCCGGGCTCGAAACACGACCTTTTAGCTTGTTATTAGCATTCAAACGTAACATTTAGCGCCGCTCACTGGACTATTTTGGGTGGAAATTGAATTTAATTTTTCACGTTAATGGTTAATGAATTGTGAGTCAGGCGTGTGAGTTGGTAGGTATACGCAAGCATGCAAGCAGAAGCGAAACTAATTTTCGTTTTATTTGCCTGTTGTTGTGTTACGTAAGTGTTCCCCGCGAGTAACGTGCATTACCACGAGGCTTAACTAATCAATGACATCAATGACATCAATGTAATGAATGAGTAGTCAATGGGTAATCAATGAGTAATCAATTGATTACTCATCGAGTATTGCCAATAATCAATGACCCACAAAATTTTTGTCATTGATTAGTCATTGATGTCATTGATTAGTCATTGATTTGCATGAAAAAAGGTGTTGACAGGCCAGACACGACTCATAAGCTCGTGATAACGTGGAACGTGACATACAGGGAGCAGAGGAGCCAAATTTGACCTTTACGCGTTCGATCTTCGATCTGTTGTTTACGAGTCTGTTTTTCGCCCCAGCGCGACCCCAAGCGTAATCGGAGCTTTCCGTTGGGTAACCGCAAATTGCTGACTGTAGGCGCCACAAAATCGTTACGCAGCAAGAAGAGAGACAAGGGAGGAAACAGATTTGAGCCTAATTTTTGATTCCCGATTACTCGCTTTTGATTCAATAAAAAGTTCTGATTTTTGGCATGTAGCTTGATATGGGCAGTCTCTGGACAGCTTTTCAACAATTTCGATGAAGAGATCCATTAAACGCTCTTTTCGGTGATCGCTCTTTATGGCGTTCAAAGTTGACTTTCGTAGGATGTGGACCGCAACATACTGGTGACGGAAATACGTCATACGAGAGGTGTGCTCCACTCCACTGTAGTGGAGCACCGAAATAACGATAACTCGCCGAAATCGCGCTAAATCGCCCCGAGGAGCAGGCAAACAACAAAGAATACAACACAGCAACAGGGTAAGTCAATTTTATTCACATCAGATTCGAATTTTTAAGTTTTGAAGCAAAACCGTTACGTTCCCATACAAACCTTTATAAATCGAATCTTTGTAACACCGTACCGCTCATAAAGCAAGGGTCACGTCCCGGTTATCTAATAGTGAGCTTGGGCCGCCTGTGGTCGACTTTGCGGAGCTATATCTCCACTATTTTAAAAGATATCGCTTTTAAACTCGGCCACTTTGCTAATTTTGAGATGCTTTTTCCAGCAGTGTCGATGGATTTTTGCTGTCAGGCCAATATAAAAATTTGGAAAAACCGTGACAAGGTCTATTTTGAATGGTTGGCATAACTTCCGTTTTATTGACGGCAATAGTTTTTACTTCCGTCACCAGTATGTTGCGGTCCACATCCAACGAATCACGTGGTACTATGTTTCTTCCCTTGTCTCTTTTTCTTCTCGGCACTTCGTGCCTCGCTCGGAAAGCTTACGCTTTCCGGAAAGCGCCGATTACGCTTAGCGTCCCGCTGGGAGAAAAACTCGAAAACAACTGACCGAATAACGCAAGACACAGCGTGCGTTTTAAGCTCAAAGATCGAACGCGTATGAGGTCAAATTTGGCTCCTCTGCTCCCTGTGGTATATCCCCCAAAAATGTTCCTTTTTTGTATGAGATAAGGGGAGGCTCTTTGTATATTTCTCTTAGCAATGGTTGGTTACGAAATTAAATGCCATTTGCTAATTAAGATGTTGTTAAGATTAGGCAACGCCGGGTGGTACGTTGTTACGAAAGGCAGAATTCTTTTTCGCACGTTCTCCTTTTGCTAGATGACTTCCGTTCATTGAATTTTACCTCGGAAATTATTTTCTCAATGAGATTGTAAGTGCAACCTCTAGCACGAGGCGTGCTTTGAAGTTGTTGATATTCTCACTGAATGATTTCGCTGAGGAATTTGTTCTTAAAAGTCTCAGGGCTCCACCTTTTCTGAGCCCTTTTCTGACCCCTGGTGGGTGACAGGAAGAGAAATGGGTGTACTGGAAGGTCTCTGTTGCTTTAAAATGAGTAATCAATGACATCAATGAGTAATCAATTGTAGTGTCGTTACCATATATAGTGATGCTACCAAATATGGTGGTGTATTGTGTAGCCTAGGATTCCCGGATGTGTGAGCACGAGGTTGTAGGATCAGTAGAACGAAGCATGTACAGAGGATAAACGTGTGTTGTTTCGCTACTTTGGACTCCTTGTTATGAAGCACCTTTACATTGGCGACGAGGATTCTCGAACCAAATGTGTGGATGGTCCTATACGATAGTCAGACCAAAGAACGCGTGAAACATGGCCACAGCGCTACCTACGTTCCCGGAGTTTGATGTAACCGATACCAGCACACAAGCTGTTAGATGGAAGAAATGGCTTTCGAGATTCCGCAATCTACTCGTTGCGATGAACGTCACAGACAAGAAAAGGAAGCGAGCATTGTTGCTCCATTATGCCGGCGAAGCCACGAACGAAATTTTTGACACGCTACCCGATACCACACCGGGCGAAGGTGAAGATACGTTCGAGAAAGCCGTACGAGCCCTGACAAATTACTTCATTCCCAGACAGAATCGTGAGTACGAGATTTATGTTTTCCGTCAGGCTAAGCAGAAGTCAAACGAGAGCATTTTAGCCTTCCATACGAGGCTAAGGCAATTAGCAGAAACCTGTGAGTTTGCCGATGTTGACCGCGAGGTCAAAACACAGATTGTTCAAAGTTGTAGTTCCCACAAGCTTCGCACAAAAGCGCTCGAGAACCCGCCGTACACTCTGACGCAGCTGTTAAACGCCGGAAGAGCCATGGAGCTGTCACAAAAGCAAGCCGCTAACATAGAAAAGAATCAAATAGTAAACAAGTTATCCTCACACGGTGGCTATCAAAATCAACGGAATTGGGACGCCAAAGCTGGCAAAAACAAAGATGGCGGACGCGCAACTGACAAGAAGTCACGCAACCGGAAGTCACGCGGCGGAGGTCACGAGGTCCGGAAGTCGAGTGATAAGTGCCGAAATTGCGGTGGAGACTACCCACATTCCGGAGGAAGAACGGCCTGTCCCGCTTATCAAGCCACTTGCTGGGGCTGTGGCAAGTTAAACCACTTTGAAGCAGTATGCAGATCCAAAGGAAAAGGGAGTAACCGAAACAAACGCCGTCCCGCTGTAAACAAAGTGAGCGAGGACGAATCAAGTGACGAAGGTGAAGGATGAGCTCACCGTAAGTGCGTCTGGCAACCTCATTCTACGTGGAACCCGCATAGTCGTCCCGAAAAGTCTACAAGACCACGTGATCAACCTCGCACATGAAGGCCACCAAGGGCTTGTGAAGACTAAGTCACTGTTACGAGAGAAAGTTTGGTTGCCGAACATTGACAAGCTGGTTGAAAGCAAGGTGAAGTCATGCGAAGCTTGCCTGATTGCTACTCCTGAATGCAAGAGAGAACCCTTGCAGATGTCGCCACTCCCAGCAGCGCCTTGGAAAGAAATTAGTGTTGACTTTGCTGAGATCCCAAACAAGGAGTATCTCCTTCTGATTACTGACGACTACTCCAGGTACCCAGTAGTGGAAATTGTGAAATCGACTGCCGCGGCAACGGTCATACCGAAGCTCGACAAGGTGTTCTCAGAGTTTGGAGTCCCTGACGTAGTGAAATCGGATAACGGGCCCCCGTTCAACAGCAAGGAGTTTACAGCGTTTGCAGATGACCTTGGCTTTAAGCATCGGAAAGTGACCCCAAGAACTACAAGCAAGAGTTAAACAGAATGCTGAGGAACTACCGCGCTACGCCGCACAGCACTACAAGAGTTGCACCAGCGACAGCACTGTTTGGCAGGCCAATGAAGACAAAGCTACCTGAGGTAACAAGACCCTGCTCAGACGCTGATATCAGGCAGCGTGACCAGGCAGCGAAGGCTAAAATGAAAGAGCACGCGGACAACAAGCAGTATGTTAAGCCGTCGGCTATCAAAGAAGGCGATATTGTACTGGTCAAGAGAGATGAGACAAAGAGGAAAGGCGAACACACCGTATAACCCGGTACCGCGGACTGTCGTCCGGACCAAAGGGTCCATGGTCATTGCAGAAGATGCTGAAGGCGTCCCTACTACAAGAAATTCTTCGTTCTTCAAGAGCGTGCCCGACTTCAAGGCCTCCTATGAGGAGCAAGAGGGCCCCTACGGTAATGGTCCTTCGTCGCAGCCCAGTGATGCGCCTGCGAGACGCTATCCCCAGCGTGCGCGAGCACGCCCAACCAAGTTTGCTGACTATGTTCTTGACTGACACTGTTTGCATGAGAACTCTTCTATAAGGACTTTAGGTTTTTAGGGACCCGGACACTTTCTGTTACTTTATTCCGTTTTCAGTTAGGCTTACTTTTGGACATGTTATGTTCTTCGTTCAATTCATAGTTGATTAGCCTCGGTGTACGGAATTCTCTCCAGGGAGGAGAGGGATGTAGTGTCGTTACCATATATAGTGATGCTACCAAATATGGTGGTGTATTGTGTAGCCTAGGATTCCCGGATGTGCGAGCACGAGGTTGTAGGATCAGTAGAACGAAGCATGTACAGAGGATAAACGTGTGTTGTTTGCTTCTTTGGACTCCTTGTTATGAAGCACCTTTACATCAATAACCCACAAATTTTTTTGGGTTCGATTAATCATTGATTACTCATTGAGTATTGGCAATACTCATTGATGTCATTGATCATTGATTAGTTATGCCTGGTTACCAGTACGAGTATAGGCTGCGGGTATACTCTTGTTTTTAATGGAGCTCTTTTGAAATATTGCACATTTTGACTTGGCAGAGCACACTTCTTTGCCCCCAGGGGAGGGGCGTTAGTAGCTTTTTGTTAAACAATCTTGGTTTTGGGTAGGGGGGATTTGTAAACGTCGTTGTGCAAATGCCCGGGGGTTCCCCGGGGTTACCCCCCCGGGATGGCCGCTGATAAGTGCATAAATCGATTACAGTATTACAAAAGCGTAAGGTTATTTAGGAAGTTAACAAATAAAACTAACAAACAAACAAACGGAGTTCATCAATTTTAAAATCAATTCATTCAGTGGTAACTGTTTGAAATTCGGCAATCGATTATATATTTTACTAGAAATACGTGTCTCGCAGAACCTCGCGAAGCTCGGGGGAGGATGCTCTGCAAAATTTTAGCGATGTGGGAGAGATGGAATTTCTGATTTGACTGGAGAGGTTGGGTTGCATGCCGGCAATGGCCCCGAAATTTAAAGTTGATTGAGTTCGATTTAACTTGTACTTAGTGCCCTGTCTTCCTAACTTATAATAAATGGGAACTGGTAGTGGTCAGTTTTGGGTTTTGAGCTGTGGGTCACTGTAACTGCTATGGGACTGGGTATCAAAAGATCCTAGGGCCCTTCTTCCCCCACCTCCCAACCCCCCAACCTATGTTCATTAATTTTTGTCAGAAAGAAAATCGGTCTGAAAGTGGATGTATAGCATTGTTGTGGACATGGGTCTAGGACAATATGCAGTGGTGTTCTGTTTATTTTGATTGGATGAGAGTTTGTTTATGCTGTCTTGATTAAATTTTCTTTTTGAAGCTTGTTAGTGCTATCTTCCAAAATTAACCTGTTCCTTTACATAATGCTGTAGCTGTTGTTCTATATACTAAGCAATGTATAGAGACCAGGTTGGAGAATTTGTAGGTTAAGATCAGGACTTAGGTGTTCATGACAAGTTAACCCCTTTAAAAATCTCAAAATGAAAATTAATTTGCAAATGTACATTCTCCTTACTGGTGTCAATACAGTTCACAGTCATATAACTACGGTGAATTTGTATTCAATTTCCACAGACAACTCATGTTAAAGGTGATCAGGTTCTCAATTTGCATAATCTATGTACTTGTTTGTACACTGCATGTTCCTGCTATTTTTTATCACGCTGGGCCCAGCTATTTTTGTTTGTCGTTGCAGGAGTATGTCACGGTGAACTAAATGTAGATCCAAGGTTAGCAGAGAGAGATAGTTTATTAAGCTTTAGTGGGATAACCCAAGGATTTAAGATCATAGTAAGCGACTTGATCTTCCATCAACGTTTTTAGCGGTGATATGATGACAATTTTGCTGCTTCCAAGCGGTCGTTCGAAGACTTCATCAGCCACGATCGGAGCACCATAAAAGATAAGCGACTTCTCATACCCGGTAGGGAGACTTGCATATACATCTTTTCCCTTCAAAAGTGGTTTCAAACATTCTTCTTGTTCTGGATAGAGTGAAGGAATCTTGAAACTCTCGCAAACACTTGCAATCGCCCGATGAAAATTTGCGTGATCCGACACGTTCGATGCCATTGTGAAACTGAAATTCGAGAGTCTGTTATTTTGGTCAACGGAAATTACTAAATTTTAATTTATGCAAAATTATTCCGGAGCAAGATTAGCGACGGCGTTACACTGACGCTTCTCTCCCCGATTTTTTTCTGAGGGGAGGAGGCGGCTGTCACAGGCTAATCGACTCTACACTTTTTTAACTGGAAACGAGGCAGCTAAGATAATGATAGCTTTTTTTTTCGTGGGTGAGGCATGTTGTTTTGTTTAACATTTACCTGTTCCAGTCATTTGAATGTCTATACAAAATTTTTACATTTTATTGTTTTATTATAAGATTGTGAAATTATTGAACGACAACAATTTTATCCCAGTTTTGTATTATTTATACACTTTTGTTTGAATCGTTTGATTGAACCGTTTCCGGACATCAACCGACTCGCGCACAGCACGACCTACTGTGAAGAAAACGAGACAAAGTTACAAACACTGTCGATCCGTCCTTAGGAATATAATTGTCCAAGAGACACGTGACCAGAGTTGACCAGGGTCTCTCTTCTCTCGCTCCAGGGGAGCGAGAGGATGAGATACCCTGGGAACAATATTGGATGAGCTGAAACGTCGGTTTAGGAAAACGTTGGGGTTCTTTTACTTGTTATTATTGTTTGGCAAGGATATCTGACATTAATGAAGGAAAAGGTAAGTTTGTCCCGTAATTACTCATGTGCATAGCGGCATGAGTCAAGGTTTCGGTAAGGTTTCTTTTCGTAGTCACAAATTGCCTTTTTTTTTTTAAAGTTTCCCGTATCCCGCGGGACGACTTTTACTGGTCTGATTGGTTGACACGCGACCTTGTCATTTCGGCGTGCCTGTAATCACGTTCTTGTTTTCAAATAGCCGAGTCAAGCCACTAGCATTTGGACTTTACCAGAAAAGAAATTACATTTTTCGATGGGAATTTATGTTGATATCAATTTGTGATTGAATTGTCCTTTTTGTTGTCGCTAGTTTTGGAGAAATGCTTATAAAACGTGTTTCATTTCAGTCGTAAATTCAGTCGTAATAAATGATATCTGTGGTGTTCTGGGAACTAGTATAACACGCGGTAACATCCGGGACTTCATGTAACTAAAGAGAGAAGATTAAAACATGATGGCGACCTAGTGTGATTCTTTGCTTTGTGACATTGTGTCCTGACTTCGTGTCTCTTCTTCGGTCTAAAACACTACATTGGCGACGAGGATTTGTTTCAACGGCGGAAAGGGCTCTGCAAACGCTGGATCTATCGGGATCCTCGGCACATGTAGCGAACAAATGGCGAAAATGGGAACGAGCATTTGAATACTACGCCGAAGGAAAAGGTCTGGACAATAATTGAGAATTAAACGAGACTTACCTGTAAGTTGAAGTTTGATGGTAATTCTATTGAGTCATCATGATGTGTAAGGGATCATATGAGATTGCACAATCCTATCCCAGAAATCAACTTTTAAAGGCGAACAAATACTGATTTGTACATGTTAAGTAGGGTGGGTTTCCATTATTAGGGGGGGGGGGGGGGGGGGGCATGTGATCCCTTACACTTCACGATGACTCAATAGCATTACCATCAAACTTCAACTTACAGGTAAGTCTCGTTTAATTCTCAATTCTATTTCGTCATCATTCAGTGCAGGGATCCCATGAGAAATTGAGAGCCAGTATTTGTGAGCACAAATATAACAAAAACCAACAGAACGTTTATTTCCTCACTGGCTCAAATTATCGTTTACAGAGTCTGAAAAAGGAAATTACACTTGCTGTGCACTGTCCAACAGAGCTTTAGCCAGCTCTCCATGTTTTTGGATTGGTTTGTTGTAATGCTTCGCAAAAGTGCAATGGCCTGACCAGCCTGCAGTTCGGAGAATGGTGACAACTGGAACCTTAGCTACTGCAGCTGCACTGGTTTACGAAGACCTGATACTATGAGGTTTAAAACGACCTAAGTCAATTCCAGCAAGCCCTAAGGTGATCTTAATCCAGTGAGATATAGTGTTTTTGCTGGCTGCTTTGTACGGCTTAACACATGTAACAAATAAATTTGTGATGGCCCCTCCCAGAGGTTTGGCACGTTCTAAGTATCCTTTCATAACATCAACAATACAAAGGCTAGTATCAGTTGGATATGCCGGAAACTCCAACTCATGAACATGTTTGCCAGGTTTGGTTTGTTTCAATTTGTCTCCAATTGAGAACCTGACGGTGGAATTGTTTACCTCCATATTCCGAATGTCCAAGAAATAAAGAGTTTGGCACATCTGTGCTGATAAAATTGCAACCAAGGCAACAGTCTTGTATGTCAACATTTTCAATGATAATTCTTTAACTGGAGATAAACTTTTCAAATATAAGTTAACAATGTAGAGGGGTCCCAGATGAAAGTGTATCTTGGTAATGTAGGTTTTTGCTGAAAAACCCCTTTAAGAAACTGCTTAACAATTGGAAGTTCCCCAAATGAAATTCCTGAGGGGATGTGTAAAACCTGCGATAAGGCAGACCTTACTGTGTTCATAGCACTATAGCCTAGCCCTTGTTCAAATAGGTCTGTCATAAAGTCTAGAGCTTGAGTTGGAGTGGCTTTGTATGGATCAAAATCCCTTGAACTGCAAAACAACAGCCATTTCTTGAGGTAAACGGAATATTGTTTATGTGTACTCCCTCTCCAGGATTGTAATATGACATTGGCAGCTTTTTTCCGAAATGCCTCTTGTTGTGAGGGAGTTCCTGATAACTTGCGTGCCAGAAGTGTTAGTGTTTTCTGAAGAGGATGTACTTTCTCCTGATTGAATGGAAGAGTCAATGTTCCTGGTCCCTTTGGAATAACAACTGGATGGTCTGTTAAGAGGCGTGACAACCTGGGAAACCAAACTTGAGTTTTCCACATTGGTACAATAATGATGCCCAGACTCTGGTCCTGTTCCACTTTCTGAAGTACCCTGCTAATACGTGAAAATGGAGGAAAAGCATAAAATTTTGTTCCCTCTAGTCTAGGGAGAAGGCATCAATAGCCATTGCCTCTGGATCAGGTTTCCAGGACACGAAAGGTTTCAACTGGTAATTTAGCCTGGAAGCAAACAGGTCTACTGAAGGAGTGCCCCAGAGGGATATTATACATTCAAACAATTGGGGATTGAGTTTCCATTCTATATCAATTCTTTTTTCCCTGGACTTTTTATCTGCTAAGGCATTTTGCTTCCCAAGGATATGCACTGCAGATAACCATATTCCATGTTGTGCACACCATATCCATAGTTCCTGGGCAATTTGATTACATGGAAGGCTTCGACCCCCCATGCTATTAATATATGATATAGCAGTTTTATTATCAATCATAGCTTTCACATGACAATTCTGAATATCTGAGCAGAATGCCTTCAAGGTAAGAAAACATGCCAAGATTTCAAGGTAATCGATGTGATTTTTAGATTCATCCTCAGACCACTGTCCCCCAGTTGATGTAGAGTTATGAACTCCTCCCCAACCAGTGAGAGATGCATCTGAATAAATTGTGACCTTGGGGTTACCTTGGGTGGCAGTGTTTGATGTGTTGGTAACATTGTCAATCCACCACTGAAGATCAGATCTTGCCATGTCTGAGAGATTCATTAAAGCTTTAAAATTGTCTTTGTTTTGTTTCAGGGCAGCTACCTTTTCTATTTCAAGTTGTCTGTAGTAAAGGGGCCCATACATTACCCCAGGAAAACTTGCAACCATAAGGCCAATTACTTCGGAGACAGTCCGTATAGTAGGGGACTGGATGTCAAGCAGGTCAATTGCTTTTGATTTCAATTTGATACTGTCATTTGAACAAAGTTTAAAACAAAGCCCAGAAAAGTAATTAACTGGCTTGGAATAAGGACTGATTTTGCCATGTTTAGTGTCAGGCCCAAGTCTGTAAATAGCTTGACTGTGGTAGATACATTTGCTTCACAATCACGAAAGGTATTCCCTTTAAGGAAAGTGTCATCTATATATCCCACATTTTCAAAACCTTTGCAACGCAAAACAGAATATGCTGGTTTCATCAATTTTGTGAATATTCTTGGAGCACTACTTAGTCCATTTGGAAGACAAGTAAACTGAAACAACTGGTTCTTCCATATGAATCGAAGATATTTTCTGTGATTCATGTCTATTGACACAGAATAGTAAGCATCTTTTAAATCGATGCTGGCCATGTAACAGTTTGGTCTCATGCAAATAATGGCACTTTTAAGATTTTCCATTTTTAAATGGTGGTATTGTACAAACTCATTCAGATATTTCAAATTGAGAATCAGCCGATATGAGCCATCTTTCTTTGGCCTAATAAAGATGTTTGAGATGTACTCTCCTTCACAATGTGTTGCTTTCTCAATAACTCCTGTTTTTAAAAACTATTTCTATTTCTGTTTGGTTGTCAATAATAACAACCTCAGTTGCATTGAAGTTGTATTCTCTGGGGATGATGGTCTGTTTTGGGTATTGAGCAAACTCGATTTTAACCCCTTTTACAGCACTGAGTATGAAGTAGTCGGAAGTTATGGTTTGCCATACAGATGCAAATTGTTTCAATTTACTAGCAACAAATGTTGCAGTAAGTGTGTTGCCATGATCATGATCATTATCAGGACTCACCTGGAGATCTAGGTGGTCTTGAGATTTGTCAATTGCTATTGTTGTTGTTGTTGGGGTTTTCCCTTCCTTTTGGGGTCCAGATATGATCTCTTCACTGGCCCTTGATACTTCGATAAAAAGGCTTCTGATTCTGATGGTGCTGGCGATGAGGAAAGTTTGATCTCTTTTGATGTTTGTGGTAATGTCCTGGCTGCTGTGATGAAACCTTGACACCCACTTTATTGGTTTCAGAGATTTCCTTCAATGACTTCGGCACGTCATCTCCAAATAGCATTTTTGTGACTGGATTTTGTGAACTGCATAATTGCTTGAACTGATCATTTAGGTCATGTTTTATGAGCTCACGTCGCTTGATATTAACCTCATTAATAGAGTGTCCCAAAAGAGCTATGGAGTCTAGCGGGAGTTGAAGAAACTCGGACACATCACTTTCAGATGCAGATTTGGAGTTAGATTTTAACTTCAGTAACTTATCAGAGATTTTAATTATGGGAATCATGCTCTTGAGAAGGCTTGTCTCAAGTTTTTGCATCCTCAGATCTCTAGATCTAGTATTAGATCTAATCTTGCTCCAAATTTCTGGATTTACTCTTGTATTTATAAGGTTTTCACAGTTTTCTGGTCTGTTGTATTTCTCGTGTTTTTCTTTTGTTTTCTCTTCGCTGAGGCTTGTTTTCACCATCTTGTCAACAAGCGAAGCTAATTTAGCATTTACTGGATCGCTTACCGTGCCTTCGATTCAGATTCATAAAGCTTGGAAAGTTCTCCAAGAACTTCATCCTCAACGGCGTTTGAGCGCTTTCTTGAGGAGACAGCTGTTTCCAGGAGGTCATTGACCTCGCTGCAAATATCGAGCGGATTTCCCGCCGTTTCATATCTGTCAGCATCAGCGGAATCTTCGCGATCGCTAAGTTCCGAGTCACTAATTTCATCTCTTTTCCTCTTTCGAGACGTTTTAGCCTGAGTGAAAACTTCCATTGTAGATTTCATTGTAGAAATCATCTGATTCATCGAAGTCAGCGACTGTTGTTGGAGGTCTTTCAGTTCCTCCAAGCCATGCAAAACACGATTAGACTGACCTGCTGTGGCGTCGAGCTCGTTTTGCGAGTCGCTGCAGATTTAGCGGCACTCTTCATCGCTGAGGAACTCTGAGAAGCGGGTTTTCCGCTAGCACTTGATTTTTCCTTTGTTTTTGTGGTCTTTGCATTGTCCTGTGTTGAACTTTGTGAGTCCAGGACATCATCTCCAGTGGAGATGTGCAAATGCGGGCGATCATTTGTCCCGCCATGTGCAGTTGAGGCCACGGCTGATTGCAGCATATTGTGACCGTAAATTCACAAATGTTTACCCTTCGAATCGAAGAGGCAAAGAAGATATACTTTTAGCTTCAAACTGAGTCCGCCGGGCTGTATTTTGTGAAGATATTCAGCGAAAACTCGCAGAGCTTATCGAAAATAGTCGTAATAGTTATTCTAGACGGAGAAAAAGTTGTTTTTGTGAACTTTTGTACGGTCTAAATGTACTGTGCAGACTGTCGGGTAATACTGTTTTTGAGAATTGCTAAAAATTGAAAAATAGCCCGGTCGTCAATCTTAATTCTTGTGCTTCCGACCTTTCACCTAAGTTACGTTTCATCTTAGTTAAGCTTGTTCAGAGGTTCTTCAAAGGGCGACGCTGTTAGGCTAAGGCTAACTATATACAGCTATTTCAATTTTGGTTGTCGGATGAGAGCTTCAAGCGTACGCAACGAGACCGCAAGGTACTTTGGGATTTTTATGAATACGATAGATTGAACGAAGCAAATTAAAATGCTTTGTCCATACAGCGAAGGCAAACATTTATGGTGCTAACATCCACCTCACTTATCACACTAAGAAACGCAAAAACCGCGAACTAAGCTAAGACCAATTTACAACTACCCATAGTAATTTGCGGTCTCGTTGCGTACGCTTGAAGCTCTCATCCGACAACCTAAGTTGAAATAGCTGTATATTAGCCACTCAACTTGAACTGTTCGTTTGGATATGAAGAATCGATCTTCGTTTCTGACGAGAAAATTACTTGTGGCTTAAAATCATTTACCAGCATTTTCAGTTCTTCAAACTTGTTTTGTAAACTGTTTATATTCAAATGCATAATAAGCAAACCACGACTGTCCCTTTGCCTGCTATTAATGATCCGTGACGGTGCATTTGAACGAATTGTATTTGCATATTCACTTTGCTCAACAATGACGGAACATTCTAATGAACTCGTTAAATTTGCAAAGTCCTCCTGATTTGAGTCATCCGCAAAGAAAGAGTCCGTAAATGGAAAAATGCAATTTAAACACGACAAGTTATTTAAACTTTGGATCTTACTTCCTCGTTTGTCATAAGAATTGTTTGAAATATCCTTCTCCACACAATTAAAATGATGCTTACGCAAGCAAACCATACATTGCACGGCGCGTTGATTTTTCCTAATCGTTCGCTCACATTTTACACAAAATGGAGCTTGAATTCTTGTTGGACATCTTGCTGGACCAGGATGTACGTGAACATCATTTGCATTTAGAAGGAATATCACAAACAAATATTTGTTTACAGGAACCTCCGTCGAACCATGTCGACTTGCCTTTCGTCGCTCTTGTCTTGTTAACTCTTGACGTCCGCAATTTAGCTTCGCTAAAATCTCTTGACCAAATACATTCCGTCCAATTTCAAATAATGATGTTTCTTTCTTTAACCATACTCCGCTAAACCGAGAGACTCTTGTGTTTGTTGGACTAAGCAAAAGCAGATACAAGCTTATCGTACAGAGAGCAATGAGAACACCTCTAACCGCCATCTCGATAATGACTTGGTAAGACGTGAAAGAAAACTTCACAGCTACTTCACTTCGCGGGAATGGAAGTGCAGGATATTTTTAAACATATTGAAGATCCTGACCCAACAGCCGATCAAGACCCATACGCAGTATGTATTAGAAAGCTGGATAACCATTTTCGGGCCGAAGAAAATATCCCTTTCGAATGCCACGTGTTCCGACAGTTGGCACCTACTAAAGGAGAACCTGTGGATAAGTTCGTGGTGCGTCTTCGCCAGCAGGCAAGACATTGTAACTTCGGGGATTCTCTCGATGACAACTTACGTGATTAGTTAATTGAGAAATTACCCGATATGGAGCTGAAGAAGAAGTTATTGGAAACAAGAAACATTACTTTACTATAAGTTTTGGAAAAAGCGAGAGCATCGGAAGCAGTGGGTCAACAAATAAAGCACATGGCGAGTGGAGTGGATGTAAACGCAGTTACAAAGAAGGAAGACAAAGCAGGTGATCACTCGTGGAAGACATGTTTTAGTTGTGGCAAAAAGGGACATTTCTCACGGAATGCGTGCTGTCCAGCAAAAGGGAGGAAATGTGCGAAGTGTTCAAGGTACGGCCATTTTGCTTCGTGTTGCAAAGCTAACAGCCGCACTACACCTGAAAAGGGGAGAGAGACCCGTCCAAAGAATGCCACCGACAACAAAAAGAAGTACAACAGCCCGACCAATCAAGTGGAAGGTTTTGTGGAGAGTAATAGCTACAATGAAGAGAACCCAGCCTTCGCATTTATGGTGGTAGAAGGAACTTACGAGGAAGTTTGTAAGGTGTCGACAGCAAGCGAGCCTACATTGAAAGTGAGTATAAAGGAATTGCTAAGGAAGTGTTGATTGATTCTGGGTCCATGAGCAACTTAATGGGGGAGGAAGATTTCCAGAAATTGAAGAATGCAGGTTTCAAGGGGGACATTGAACATTGCTCAAAAAAGTTGTTTGCCTATGGGGGTAAGGAAATTGATGTGATTGGCCAATTTGGGACTGAAATGTCTGTAGGAAATGCTAAAGTAACTTTCAAGTTTATTCTGGTGGGCGTTGCATACTAGGAAATGTTACTGCAAAGGAACTGGGTGTCCTTCACATTGGGCCCAAGGATAACCCCGTCGATACCAATTGTAACGATGTCCAAAGTGACTTTACGGATCGGCTTAAAGCTGAGTACCCTAAAGTGTTTGTGGGAATTGGAAAATTAAAAGATTTCAAGCTGAAGTTGCGTGTAGATCCAAATGTACCTCCAGTTGCGCAGAAATTGAGGCGAGTACCCTTTGCACTTCGTGACAAAGTGAAAGCTAAGACGGAAGAATTGTTGAAAGAAGATATTATCGAGAGGGTAGTAGGCCCCACCACTTGGGCCAGTCCAGTTGTTGTAACTCCCAAGCCCTCAGGCGAAATAAGACTTTGTGTTGACATGCGCCGAGCTAATGAGGTAAATGTTCGAGAACGACTACCTATACCAACTACTGATGAAGTGCTGGAGGAGCTCAATGGTAGTTCGGTAACGAGTCGACTGTGCTTCAAGACGGCCCGACTCAGTTCGGGTGTATTGGACATGGATGTCTTTTCCACGCTAGACCTGCGTTGTGGTTTTTACCAGATAGAGCTGCAAGAAGATTCAAGGGACATAACTACCTTATGAAGGTTTGTTTCGTTACAAGAAGTTAAGAGCGGCTTTCCCTAATTTTCGCCTACGACTATGCAAGATAAAAAAAATCGAAAATAACAAAGCTCTTACTAAACCATTTGTAAAAATATAAGTTTCAGTTTGTTTAGTTAAATATTTTTTCCGTTACGGCGACTTTTCCACTCAGATGACTCAGGAGCGAGGAAAACCGACTTGGATGTGTCACTTGTTTAAACCTCTCGTCTTCAAAATATGACGCGTAGAAATAAAAATGAAAGCCATATACTAAAAGGAGGGTATTTCTTCTACACGAAAGCGTTGTCAAATATCAATTTTATGAAAACCAAAATTTTTGACAGATTTTCAAAAATGAACCGTTTCGAGTGGAATTTTCCCATGCGAAAATAAGGCCAAATTCAAAAGCAAAAAACACGTCTTGGTACATGACTTAGCCGGTTAAGGCTACAATCGTCGGAATAAGCAATGCTTCTTCTATGATTTTATGAAATAAAATTTTTGGGTAAATTAAATGGAAACATTTGAGAGCGCAATATGTACATCGTATTTATCCTCAAAACATGACCTTTTGAACTCACTAACGGCAAAGTAGTGATCAGCGTTTTCAAATAACACCCGCTAATTCTGATTTTCTGCGGCTATGATCCAGACTTTAAGCCTCCTGGTAAGCATCAATAAGTAAAGTCATCAAATCAGAAATAAGCGGTGTTTTCTTGCAAGTAAGTAGGTATTTTAGCGTGAAAACATTTGCATAAATTGAGTTTATCTTTCTGACAGTCGAAATATTTTCATTTACATTCATTTTGTAAAATGGTCGCAACAGAAAACAAGATAGGTTACTCGCCCAACTATCAGTACCTATAAAGTGTATCGTACCTTGAGAGCCCCTTCCTGTACAAGAAATGACGAGAAGACCGCTAAAAATCAACCGTCGAACCCGTCGAACTTGTGTCGCACCTTCGGTGATCTTTCAAAATACCATACCTGTCACGCAATGTACGGAGGTCTTGTGTTACCAGCTACGCCTCGTGTTGGTAGTGCGGTGTGGGGAGAGGGCTCTGGGAGGAGGGCGAAGAAGTTCCCATCAATTTTATTCACTTTAGACTCTCAACTTTTAGCAATTAGAAAAGGCTGCCTAGATTGGAAAATGATTCCGATGAAATGTACTGCACAATACTCAACAGGGGCACCCAACGACGGTTTTTCCCAAAATTCCTTAAAACACCGTTTTAGGCTGTCAAAAAAGTGCTTTTAAAACTATATAACTGAATTATAAGCTTCCCTAGAAAATCTTTATCTGTTCGGTCGTTCTAGGGGAACTTTGGTCTTCACGAATTTATAAGGCATGTTTTACCCATTTCCCGAAAACCTCATGTCGTTTTTGGAGATTCTCGAATAAGTTAGGTCACCCAATGATGCCTTTTGATAGCCGATAATTGTAGGGAACCTTTTTTATAGGAAGAAGGATGTGAGAAGGTTATTCTAGGGATTTCAAATGTGATATCGAATCTTCTATGGCGACAGAGAATTCTCTTCATCCTCTCCTCGCTATAAACCCAAGGTCGGTATAGAAAATGTTAAGGGCTTTTTTTATTTTTTAAGACAATTCTAGAAACTTCGAAGGAAAAGCGCGATTTTCGAAAAAAACAGTACGAGATCGAAGCCATTAAGAAAATCCGAAAATCTCAGATGAATGGCACTGCCATCATGAAATTCGTAGGATCCTTTGCGGTTTCGAAATTTATAGGGAACTATACCTTTCCGAACAGATATTTAACAGAAAACGATCATTGGTGCCTCTGACTCAAGGCTCACTAGGTAAGAATTTCATGGCTTGTAATTCAGGTACAACAATGGTAAAAAAAATTAGAAATAGAACAAAATTAAACACATTCCTTTTACTATGTAGAGGTATATCATTTTGGAGGTATCATTTTAAGAACAAAGGATTTTATAATTTGTTCAGTTCAATTAAAAATTGACCAAAATACCCCTAAAAACAGTAAACAGTTTTCAAAGTCAGTGCATGCGCAGTACCGACCAAAAGGATGATAAAAATATTAAACGGCCTATGTTTACAGGTATAAGCCAGCTAGCTGTATTGCTTCCGAATCCAGGAAAAGAAAAGAAATCTCGTCGCATATGGAGCAACCAACCAATCTTTTCGGTGGAAATCTGTTCGGAAGGCTTCAGTCATCTTCAAAATTACTTAATTAGATTAAAAACTAGAGATGATGGAGTCAGTTTTTGCGCTTGTTGTGTCATTAGTGTATAAACTGTAGACTACGACAGGCGCGCAGAAGGTGGGGGGGTGCGTCGTACTCCCTATATTGGGCTACACGGAGATGCTCCGCCCGAAAGGGATACCTTTTTGAGGCTGGACGTATATGAAAGGGTAGGGATTTCACGAGTTTAAGTACATGAAAGGGTAGGGATTTCACGAAGTATAGGAAAGGGTGGGGAAAACACAAGTTGAAGTATAAAAAAGGGTAGGGGAAACTGCAATTTAAGTATTAGAAAAGGGCCTTTCAAAATACATCAAACAGACGCACGTAAAGGCTATATGAAAGGCGTACCATTTTCAATTAAAGGTATATGAAAGGGGAACCTTTTCTGTCAAAAACTGAACGATATATGAAAGGGTAAGGGTTTGGAGCATCCCCGTACAAAATTTTGTTGAGTCCCCCCCCCCCCCCCGACATAACCACACGTAGCCATGATTGTCCGCGTGGCTTGTAATTCAAGACCTTCGTATATTGCGTGACAGTTATGGTATTTTGAAAGATCACCGAAGGTGCGAGGCAAAGTTCGACGGTTTCGACGGTTGATTTTTAGCGGTCTTTTCGTCCTTTCTTGTACAGGAAGGGGCTCTCAAGGTACGATACACTTTATAGATACTGATAGCTGGGCGAGTAACCTATCTTGTTTTCTGTTGCCACCATTTTACAAAACGAATGTAAATGAAACAAGAGGCTACAATCTACACTCATGCGCTTGCGTAAGCAAGTTTTATGGTTTGTTTTGAACGGGTCACGCACCCCTTCCCCCCTCAACGAATTTTGCGTGACACACTAAAGAACACGCTAAAACAGTTTTTAAGTCGTGAATACGACTTATTGCGATTACTGGAGAAAAGTCACTCGCTCATCGTAAACTCTAGGAACACTGTTTGACATGCGCCGGTTCTCGTCTGATCACCGAAGTTAAGCCCTGTCGGGCGAGGTTAGTACTTGGATGGGTGACCGCTTGGGAATACCTCGTGTCGTAGGCTTATCATTTTTCTTTCCTTCACTCCCTTTCATTTTTCATTTTTTTGGTTCCGTCAAGGAGCCACTTGTCCTGAGGAGGGCAAACTGAAGCCAAACAGTCATGAAAACATAGCATACCTTCGACGATATTCCAACGACAACGAATGGGCGACGAAGTTTGTCCGTAATTTTCATTTTCGCTAGTAAACACATTCCTTCGTGTTAGCATGTTTTATAATTATTTCCTCAAAACTAACCAGAACACAGAGAAAAGTGAATCACAAATTGATATCAACATAAATTCTCACCAAAAAATTGTAATTTCTTTTACGGTAAAGTCCCTCATCTGTAAGAAATCTGCTTCTTCGGTTTTGATCGCCCCGCACTGATAGCAGCGTATGAATTTCCTTGAAGCAAGATTCAGTTGCTGAAAGCTCTCCTTTTTCTCCACTATAGCGGCTTTGGGTATTCTTTAAAGCTTTCTCTTTCCATTTTGAACATTTTAAATGTGAGTTATTAATGCGATGACACGAAACTACGGTTTTAAAAACCAAGCACATGCCGAGCGCGGCAGCCATTTTTGTAGAATATGTTGGTGACCCGAGGACCCGGTCACTAAAATATGCGTGCATAAATTTGCATGCAAAATCGTGACACACAAAAAAAAAAATAAATAAGAAGAAGAAAAACCGAGGCCATTTTATAACTCATGCCGCTACGCGCATGAGTAAATATTTCGACTGTTAGAAAGATAAACTCAATTTATGCAAATGTTTTCACGCTAAAATACGTACTTACTTGCAAGATCAAAGGGCTCTTAAAGCCATCTCGTTAAAGCGTTAGAACGTGAGGTTAATAAAAACAAAATAGAAGAATTGATAGTGAATATGCTAAAGATGCCGTTGTAGCGCACCTTTAGAATAAGTCTACTTAAAATACGTACATGAAAACATCACATGATGCAAATCAGCCAATAGAAATTTATGTTCACGAAATGGGCCTTGTTTACATTTTCAAAAAAAACAACTTTAACATGCAAGGCTGATCAGACAGCAAATTTGTTCGATTACTTTTAATAAGATATGCCCGATATTTCGGTTAGACAAAACTAACCTTCATCAGGGGCTAGGAAAGCTTAGTGAAGATGGAAACAAACGGTTATAATATTTAAAATGGGCTAAGATAAATTGCTGGCACACGATAGGCTAATAAACAAGTAACGGTCCAGCTATATTTTGCTACTGTTTGTTCTAGTGGTCCTTGCATTTTTACAGAAGTTATTTACATTTTCACGCTAGTGACTCAAATGGGGTCCTATTATTTGGTTTAACAATAGACGTGTTTAGAAAATGTTATAGGCTGGGCCTTATGGTAATCATTATTATTATTTTTTGCAAAAGAAGGGGAACCCGTGCCCCTCTGCTAACAACTTCTCTGTACAGCATTGGGGGATCTGTTCTCATCAGTGCTCCACTTTTTCAAGACCAAAAGCCAGAATAGTCCTCAACTTCGACGACTAAGGAGAGCTTTTTTTCACAAGATTTGGTGCCGTTTTTTCACCACAAGCAAGAAAGCGTCTGGTAACTATCAGCCTTCGCTTTGGTGAGTGCGTGCTTTTCAATTTTGTGGTTTTGGTTTTGGTCTCGCGAGTTTTCTCGCCTTCGCGTTACGTGGAGATGGCCGCGCGTCCCGCACACCAGCCGTTCGCCCACACTAGAACTTACTGTCCGCTTGATAGCGGAGGAAAACCTGGATCTTGACTCGCTCAGTATAGCGCAGTCGTTACCCTCCGATCTACAGAATCGGCCACGCGGTTGGCGGCATCGGGCTTTGACTGCGAAAGCCGCGTTATCCCTTTACGCCGTGAGCGTAAGCGTGAGAAATTTAATCTTCAAAGCGAGTTTGGCAACATCCTGTCTCGTGGTAAATTTAAATACAACAGATGATCACACGCGTTTGGCGGAGATCAAAGATCTCCTAAAAACGCCATCATTCGCAGTAAAAACAGTGGATAGAGCTGGGGGAAAAACCGACCAAGTATTTCTACCAGCTTGAAAATCAGCGACAAACACGCGACTCAATTTCAGAGTTACGTGCCAACAATTCAACCGTGGCTTCCGATAAAAATATTCTTCGCGAATGTCGCGATTTTTATCGTAACCTCCATTCGGCTGAACAAGTTTATTTATCTAGCCAAGGCTGGCTTTTCGACCAACTGGATAAAACTCTGGGATCTGAAGACCAGGAGAAATGCGAAGGTGACCTCACACTCTTCGAATGTCAATTTTCTTGTAATAACGAAATATACTATCCAATTTATTCAACACTTTTGGGAGATTCGACAGATTGTAAAGTATAAATAGGTGATGTCACGTTTAATTCTCGCGGAGATTGCAGGGTGAATTTTTGTGTTTAGTTAAATATACGTATTGGATTCGTTTAGCAGTAAAATTTTGTTCCTAAAAGATTGTTTTTGTGTGTGTGTGTGTGTGTGTGTGTGTGTGTGTGTGTGTGTGTGTTGATAGTTTGTCGAGATTTTTGAGGAAAACAGTCATTAGTAATTTCAAACTTGTTTTAATGATGTATATGTATATGATGTATATCGGCTTAACAGGAACTTTTTAACGGTGAACTCTCATAACTCATAACTCTCATAACAGTGAACTCCGAGACGACCGGCACAACAGTCATTTGTATTCCCGATTCAACTCCAGACTCGTCCTCAAAAGAACCAGAGACTGTTATCATAATACTGATACGTTTTTACAACAACGTACAATAATTCACTCACTAGTTTTCTCGTTGTTTATGTTCATATTGGCGCCAGAACAGCAACCATAACTATGGGAACTATACAAACCTCCGGTCAGGAAGTAAAATTGCAGTTTAATACCGATGCCTTGGATTTTATTTATACTTGACCAGAAATCCGCAAGCATTTCCTTCCAGCAAATTTTAGCTGTCTCCGCGACCCGCAAAAATATCCTCCCGCAAAACAAATTCAGTCGGACAATCCGCAAAATATCCTTGTGCACGGTAGCTAAATCAACAAAACTATGACGTCTTTCCCATACTATTGCATAATCAAACCGTAATAGCAATGATTCAAAATAGAACAAACGCAATGTTGCTCTGCCATATCGCTCATATTAAAACACAAACTTTCCCGTCCCATTTAACTTTCTTAAAACGTCTCCATTCGTAAAAATACACCGTGAAATTCTCAAACCGCATTTGACCTATTTTTACCCTTCCAAAGCAGCTTTAATGGCTTTACGACAAATGATTGAAACTGATACTTAACGTGAGATATCGAAACTTAAGAAGAACTTAATACCTTTGTGGTGACGTAATGTGAGATATCACAAGTTCATGACAAGTTTTGACATCCCGATACCCAAGGGAAATTAACAATAGGTCCGGGGGTGCTCCCCAAAAATTTTAGGAGCAGTATGTGACGCCCTTCTTGAAATCCTAACCGGTTTAACCAACCATATCCTCAATGCCCTAATATAGCTTCTATAAAGAAGAAACAACTAACCCCCCGGACAAAAGTCCACAAAAATTTGTTAACAACTTTTGTCCCTATATTCTAGTGACTCCAATATCTGGTTTGCGCGCATGCGCTTTAACGAGATAAAAACACTGCTTATTTCTGATTTGATGACTTTACTTGAGTTTAATGCTTACCAGGAGGCTTAAAGTTTGGATCATAGCCGCAGAAAATAAGAATTAGCGGGTGTTACTTGAAAACGTTGATCACTACTTTGCCGTTAGTGAGGTCAAAAGGTCATGTTTTGAGGATAAATACGATGTACATATTGCGCTCTCAAATGTTTCCATTTAATTTACCCAAAAATTTTATTTCATAAAATCGTAGAAGAAACATTGCTTATTCCGACGAATATAGTCTTATCTGGCGAAGTTATGTACCAATACGTGTTTTTTTCTTTTGAATTTGGCCTTATTTTCGCATAGGACATTTCCGCTCAAAACGGTTAATTTTCAGGAAATCTGTCAAAAATTCTGGTTTTCATAAAATTGATATTTGACAATGCACGTGTGGAAGAAATACTCTCGTTTAAATATATGGCTTTCATTTTTATTTCTTCGCGTCATATTTTGAAGACGAGAGGTTTAAACAAGTGACACTTCTAAGTCGATTTTCCTCGCTCCAGGGTCATCTGAGTGGAAAAGTCGCCGTAACGGAAAAATATTAAAGTAAACAAACTGAAACTTATATTTTTACAAATGGTTTAGTAAGACCTTTGTTATGACAAAGTTTGAAAATTTTCGATTTTTTTATCTTGCATAGTCTAAGGCGAAAATTGGGGAAAGCCGCTCTTAAGTTCTGGGGTAAATGCAGCACCTGAGAAATACCAGCATGTCATTAGTCAGGTTATCGCAGATATAAGTGGAGTTGTTAACATTGCCGACGACTTGATTGTTCATGGAAAGACGGTTGCTGACCACGACCAGAACTTACACAAGGTGTTAGCTAGGTTGTAAGAGAATAAGTGACAAGTGTACCTTTAGAATGAATAAAGTGGTTTTCATGGGAATTCTCTTGCCTGAGCATGGCATTGGACCCACTGAGGAGAAAGTGCGAGCAGTGAAAGAGGCAAGCCGCCCCTCTTCAGTTTCAGAGGTGAGAAGTTTCTTGGGTCTCGTTGGATTCAGCTCAAGATTTATCCCGGAGTTTGCAACCAAAGCAGAACCCCTAAGGGTACTCTGTCGAAAGGATGAAAAGTTTGAGTGGGAGAAAGCACAAGAGGAAGCTTTCAACACACTGAAAGAAGAACTTGCAGGAGCATCTATGCTTGCTTATTTTGACAGGAAAGCACACACACGGGTCATAGCAGATGCCAGCACGGTTGATCTTGGTGCTGTCTTAGCGCCACTGAACGTCGGTACAGCCAAACAGAGAAAGAAGCCTTAGCGCTCGTCTGGGCTAGCGAGAGGTTTAATTTATACTTGTACGGTCTACCCCAGTTTGACTTGGTGACTGACAATCAAGCACTGAAGACCATCTATGGCCCAAGGTCAAAACCGTCGGCGCGCATCGAACGCTGAGTGTTGCGGTTACAGCCTTACCACTACAGAGTGTGCTACGTGCCCTCCAGAGAGAACATTGCAGACGCCCTGTCTCGTCTAACAAAAGTACCAGCGGCGAAAGGATATGTCCAAGATGAAGAATATGTGCGCGAAGTTACCCTGCAAGTAGTACCAGTTGCTCTGAGAATCGAAGAGATAGTAGAAGCTTCATTTCAAGATGAAGAAAGCTCCGAAAGCTTATGTGCAGGTGTGGAATGAGTTGACTTACATTGGCCAGGTTGTGTCATGGGTAACTAGAATTGTCGTTCCAAGAAAGCTACAGAAAAGAGTCCTTTATTTGGCTCACGAAGGCCACCAGGGAATTGTGAAGACCAAAGAACGCTTTAGATCAAAAGTCTGGTGGCCAGGAGTAGACAAGGAAGCAGAAAAGAAATGCAGAGGATGTTTTGGTTGTCAGCTGGTGTCAAAGCATGTTCCGCCACCAATAAAACCGATAAGATTACCTGAAAAGGCGTGGCAAGAGATAGCCGCAGATCTGTTAGGACCCTTGCCAACTGGAGAGCATCTACTTGTGGTGGTTGATTATTTTTCAAGATGGATGGAAGTAGATGTCATGCGCTCCACAACAAGTGTTGCAGTCATCAAATGTCTTGACAACCATTTTGCTCGGTATGGTGTACCAATTGGCTCAAGGACTGATAATGGTCCCAACTTTGTGTCCAATGAAGTGGAGAAGTATTTGGAAGAGACGGGCATTGTACATCGTCGCAATACACCATTATGGCCAAGAGCTAATGGTGAGGTTGAGCGGGAAAATCGCTCACTGCTCAAGGCCACGAGAGTCTTCCAAGCGGAAGGAAAAGATTGGCGTTCAGAACTTAACAACTTTTTGCTGGCCCATTGGTCGACTAATCACACTACAACAGATGTCAGCCCTGCTGAACTGTTTTTCATCATATGAGACCCACCCTACAAGGTCGCTACTCGATATGGAGATCAGATGGTTCTGAAGTTACCTTAAGGGGTCGAATACAAGAGAAATCACGTAGCAGCACGCAAAACCTCTCCTGATTGACCTGACTGACCCTGATATGGAATGCAGTGCAGAATCGGAACCCAGTACCCCTGGACAAGTTTCCAAACCAGTCCCCTGTCGAGAAGCAATTGGCGGAAGGGACAGTTACGAGCCCACCGCGCCGTTCTGGAAGAGTTAGTCGCCCCCTAAAAGCCTTGTCTGACTATGAACTTTATTAAACATTTCAGAAACTGTTTTGGTTGGAAAATTACAGGCCACAAGTGGCCAGAACTTATCTTTCATTGTTTCGATTTGAACTTTAAAGGAACTTGTTTCAAGCGCATGTGTAGACTGAGTTGTTTACTTATTCCAGTCAGTTTGTTTTACATTTTGATAGTTCTAAAAGTCATCAATTTTTGTTGGAGAAGAAGAGAGGTTGTGGTGTACTGGGGACTAGTATAACACGCTGTAACATCCGGGACTTCATGTAACTAAAGAGAGAAGATTAAAACATGATGGCGACCTAGTGTGGTTCTTTGCTTTGTGACTTTGTGTCCTGACTTCGTGCCTCTTTTTCGGTCTAAAACACTACAATATCGGATATTATGTAAACAAAACAAGACTTACATGTCACGCAAAATTCGTTGAAACAACAACAACAACAATTTATTTATTCTTAGTATAACAATAGAATAGTTGAATGATTTGTTTGTTTGCTCTGCAAATAGCTGGAAAGCTAATCGGGGCAGGGCAAAACAAGTACATGAATAATACAAATATCTACAAAATCAAAAACCTTATACTATTGAAAAGCCTTGCAGTTTGCACATAAAAATGAATAAAAACACAGAAGTTAAGTGATCTAATTGCGTTAAGACAAGGATTCTCTGACTATAGTTAGTGTATCTGTGTACTTACTTTATTAATAATCATGGGGATTTGAATATAGTCATCCTCCTTTTCTAAAATATCGAATAGCAATTTGCGGAGAGCTCTAATTTGAAAGCATTCTTAGGAAGATCCGTTTTATAGCGTGGTATCTTATTCCACAGCTTTACTCCAAGCCGAGAGAAAGAATTGTTTAGTATTTCTAGTCTGGAACTTTTAACATAGAATTTTCCAGACGTAGACGATCGTGTATTGTATGAGTGAATATTAGACGTTTTTTGAAATAAATAGAACATGTTTGCTGGGGATTTATCATAATTGATATCATACATTAAGGTTGATACGGACTCATAATAAAGAAAAGTCATTGGAAGCACGTTAGCTTCGAGAAATAAAGGAATTGCATGATCATGCCAGTCTGCAAAGTACAGTTATCGAAGCGCTCTTTTCTGAAGAATTAGAATTTTATTAAGATAGGTCTTGCGTGCCTGACCCAGGCAG
This sequence comes from Cladopsammia gracilis, assembly GCA_022457155.1. NCBI lineage: Eukaryota > Metazoa > Cnidaria > Anthozoa > Scleractinia > Dendrophylliidae > Cladopsammia > Cladopsammia gracilis. The sequence goes on along the minus strand of JAJGOT010000313.1, from coordinate 711,724 downwards.
CAAGACCATAGGTTAAATAAGGATGAATCAGTGACTTATAGATATTGCGTAGTATTGGTCGAGGTACAGAGTGGCGTAGCTTTGCAATTAGCCCAATATTTTTACTCATTTTTGTAACAATAGAATCAATGTGGTATTTCCAAGAGAGATTCTGATCAATAAGGACGCCCAGGTATTTTATGTAAACTTTAGACTCGAGATGAACAAATTTGTTCTTTTCATTATCAAATATGCATAGTTTTGGTTGGTAAGCAAGACGCTTTTGATAAGGACGGAAAATTACAAAATTGGATTTATTAATATTAAGAGTTAGTTTATTGGCTGTCAGCCAATTACAGAGGTTTTGTAGCTCATTGTTGACAGTTGACTGAAGATCTTTCAAATTTTTGTCCGCATACAGAATGTTAGTATCGTCTGCAAAGAGGTCAAATCTAAATTTATTTGAGCATCTGTGAATATCATTGACATATACCAAGAAAAGCAGAGGTCCAAGAATTGATCCTTGAGGAACACCACATCCAACAACAGCTTTATCTGATATATGATGTCCTACTTGCGTTCTTTGCGTGCGATTTTTGAGATATGAGGAGAACCAATCATTAATTATTCCACGAAAGCCATAGTGATTGAGCTTATCAAGCAAAATATCGTGATCGACGGTGTCAAAGGCTTTTTTAAGATCAATGAATACTCCACAAGATATTAATCGCTGTTTCATGTTTGTCTGTATATCATTAACAATGTCCAGTATAGCGTGTTGGGTTGAATGCCCCTTACGAAAACCGTATTGTGAGGAATACAAAAGTTCGTGTTTCTTTATATAGCTCATCAATCTGTAGTAGATTATTTTCTCAAATACTCTATTAAAATTTGAAAGTAAAGAGATAGGTCTGTAGTTGTTTGCGTCCGTATCATCACCACTCTTAAATACTGGCGTAATTTTAGCAATTTGGAGCTTTGATGGATAAGTCCCAAATCTGATAGATGTATTAAGTATCTCTGTTAGATAAGAACAGGAGCTATGACGGCACTTGCATTGAACATTTCAGTAATTTGGTAGGTGAGGAGTATAAACCATAGGATTTATCATTCGGTACAAGTAATATTTCTGACCATACTTCTTCGGGTAAAACAGGTTGGAAAAAGAAGGATGAAGTTGAAGATTTGCACTTATCAACATAGTCTAGATGATGTTTTTGGGGAATGGGCAGCTTATTAGCAAGCCTGTTTCCGACTGTTGCAAACTGTTCATTAATAATGTTAGGTATCCGCGAACTTTCCTTAACAATTTTGTTACGATTATTAAAATTCTTAAGCGTAGATATGACTTTGAATTTTTTTTCCTTCTGTGTAAAAGTTCATTAATTCCGTGCCAGGTTTTTTTCATGTTGGCCATATTATTTTCGAAAAACGTATCATAGTATTTTCTTTTGCTTAAGCGTATCAGTGTACAAATTTTATTTCTATAGTGTTTGTACCTAACTTCATCTCCTGATGCATATAATTTATTTTTAACCTTAATCGCGCCTTAATTCCATTAGTTATCCAGGGTTTAGATAGCTGCTTTACTTTGCGATTAGATAGATTTTTCATGGGGCGTGTTAGTTGCCAATTGTATTGTACTTATTGTAAAACGATGAAAACAGTTTGTTTACACAGTTTGTTCCATTTACAATTATTCGATTCCAGTCAACCTCGGACAACTCATCATTAAAGCGATCAGCGGAGAATCTTGAATAGTCGCGTATTTTTGTATTTTTAACTTGTTGAAGTTTGTCGTTCGCTGACGTTGTGATACAGAACTGCGAAAAATGACGTTGAGAGGGAAGGGGTACGTTACCCAGTTAACATAAACCATAAAACGTTCTTATGCAAGCGCATGAGTACAGGCTACAAGTGTAGCCTCTTGTTTTCATGTTAGCTAGTAAACGTTCCTTTGTGTGAGGCTCACAAACACTGCCGAGCTGAGATTGCGCAGTACGGACTGTAATTCATCTCTAAAGCACTGTTGATAAAAATCACAGTGGATTTTACTTGTCACGTGTTTGCTATACGCTCTTGAGAATAACCCAGGACTCTCTCAGCTACTCACGAAGGTTTTAGAGATCCTTCTTTGATAAAAGATATTGGTATGTGGATCTGCAACATAGGCCGTGTTTTCACGAGCGATTTTTCAAGTCGCTGAGCGAGTGACAGTCGGAAATCTCGTGAAAACAGTAAACAAATCACCTGCAGGAATGTTAAGCGAGAAAAACCGCCTCGTGAAAACACAGCCATAATGAAAGTAGTCATAACATGTACAATAGAGAGCTTAAGCAACGACAACGGCGACGGCAGCGAGAACGGCACAAAACAATAGGTTTAATGAGCGAAAACAATTCCTCTGCACGTGCGTTTTACATTTTGGTACATTTCTTTGCCGTTCCTAGCAAAACAAAAACGTCAAACGATCAAATTATAGGTTTTGTGATGAACGTGGACACACGACGGTTAATTTTCTTTTCTCCATTTGAACTGGAAAGCCATCCCTTCAAATTCAGCTCCTGGACAATCCAGACACATTAGCCAAACGAAACAAAGAACAACTGCAAAGAAGTTGAAAAAAGCGCGAATCCTTTTTTCAAGTGACGTTTTCCTTGGCGTTCCCGTCGTCGTTGCTTAAGCTCCCTAATTAATCTAAGAGGACCCACCTTGTGTAGGGTAGGAAAATGTCCGATGGTTGTTTCATATTCACGACTTGGCTCGCAAGGAGCCTTTGATTGACAAGCGAATCACTGCGTTAGAATAACATAGAAATAATATATAGAAGAAAAAAGAAAACAAACGAACATAACGAAACGCACTTTACTCTGATTCGAACCCGTACCGTTCGAACGCGAAACCACACACTACACCAAATGACCATCAAGGATCAGAATAAATAATAAGGTCAAAATACGCTACTCATGAGGAATAAAATCTATTTATAGTAACTAACAAAAATGCGAACAAAAATGCGCGTATGGATAGAGAAAGAATGCTCCTGTAAATGAAACATTATTTTATAGAAGATAAAAACAGATTGTAACGAAATAATCGATTACTATAACATAATAGAAAGCGAAAATGGGGACAATAGTTCATTTTAAAGTTGTGTGCTTTGTGACCTTGCCTTTGAGTGGAAGCGAGGCTGAAGGTGACCTTGTTATGATACAGACCTTGGAGCTTTTCAGATGTAAATTTAGTTGGTTAGCATGAGAAAAGCTTTATTAACATATGAAAGACAGAAAGGTTATCAAAGCAAGGTCACCTTCAGCCTCGCTTCCACTCAAAGGCAAGGTCACCAAGCACAACTGTAAAACGGACTTTTTACCACAATTGCCGCTAAACTCGCAATCTGATTGGTCGACGTGAGTGGTAAATGAGAACGGTGCTGACGCTAACATCACGTGCACTTGAAAAACACCAATCAGATTGCGAGAAAGTTATAGACAACGCTTGCTCTTTCTTTGCTGTCACGTTTTGTAACAAGACTTCGATTTTTCCTTGTGTTTTTTTCTAAATATTGTTGTAAAAAACAAATTTACACCGGTTTTCCTTGGTGTGGACTCTTATTTACCACGATTTGCGTCATCACATGGTCAAAATTTGTTGCTGACTCACTCGGCTGCGCCTCGTAAGTCCACAACATTTTGACCATGTGATGACGTAAATCGTGGTAAATAAGAGTCCACACCACGGAAAACCGGTGTAAATTTGTTAAATTGACGAATGCAAAAAGAAAGCGTTCTGTCTCCTATTAAATGTTGAGCCACGTAGCACTGGTGATACAAACAATTTAAGATTAGCAAATGCCGTTTTCAGTAGCTGTTCGTTTATCCTTGAGACACATCTTGAGACACAGTTTGGCGACAACAGGTTGCTATGGAGACGAGATATGACGTCATAAGTAACATGTGGTCGAGCCATTTTTGAATAAAAATGCGTGGTTTTTACCTTTTTTCAGTAAAAGACATATAAAATGCTACCAAAAGCATCAAAATGTTTAATTGTATGTTATTTTGCAACTGTTTGCAATTTCCGCATTTTCCCAAAAATTTTGAATTTTTTCTAAAATCCAAGATGGCGGCCATCTTGGCGGCCATTTTGGATGACGTCACGGACCCCCAGCAGCGCCACAACCCATAATATTTACTTTATCTTGTAGAGCACGTGGCGGGCTATCTATTAGATGTAAAATATTTCCGAAATATTGTAGCATCTCAAAAACCCAAGAGGGGAGGGGTGTTGTTGCAACTTGTACCTTGTACCTCGGTGGGGGTATAAGTTTGCGTGTACGTCTGAGGGTTAACATGCCACCAAATGCAGTGTTTCAAATACAGTTTCAAATACAGTTTCAAATAATTTCAGTAAAATCCTGGTCCAATTTCCGTTTTCAAAATCAATTGTTTTCACGTGATTTTTTGTAGTTCAACGAGTCAGGAACAGTTTGTTTGTCATTTGATGTAGTCCAGCGTCGAGTGAAGACGATCCTACTTTGATATCGATAGTCCGGCTGTTCTCGAGGTAGGCTGAAAGTATACATTTATATGTATTTTGTTGACATAGATAATCCCTAACCACCTGCACAACCACTGGCATAAAAAGTTCAACGATGTTTATCTATGCAAACGCAATGTTTCTTTGTCAATGACCATTTTTCCTGTAACTTAATGAATAGACATCAAACTAGGGTGCTCTAATACTTAACTTTCTCGCGCTTTTGAATTGTTTGACTGTAGTTTGACTCGGGCAACAAATTAACTGTATGTTGTTTGACTATAAAAACTCAATTGCTTGAAATATTTGTCAATGATAATTTTTCCTGTTACTAAAAAAATAGGCATCAAACTAGAGTGCTAGTAATTAACTTTCTCACTCTGTTGAACTGTTTGACTCTAAAAACTCAATTGCTTGAACGTGTGCAATCTATCCTACCAATGACTGATTCACACTTGTTTATACTACTGTCGCGGCTAATTGAAGTCTCAGTTAGCTACAATGCCGGCAAAAAGACCTGGACACTCCTACCCTCCCCCCTCCCCCACTCTCATATAAAAGTTACAAGGGTGATCGTCGTACATTTAAGGAGGCTCGTACCCATTTCTCAAGTCCACACCCTTTCAATTCTAATGGACCATATCTTTTGTTGTAGCGCATAAAAAGCCAAGCCACTTTGCATGAAAGCATACAATACATTGAACATTATGGGAATGTAGGATTTGTTTACATCGGTGCTTCCATGGCAACGGAATGGTGATCCTCCGGAATTAACAAGTTGCTATGAGATGAAACTGCATTCCCATCGCGCATCGTTTTCTTTAGATATTAGTCAATTATGTCGATAGTATGTTTTTCACTGTATTTATAATCCCCAAAACTTCATCCCCAAAAATTTCAAAAACGCGCTCATACTTTTCTTTTAAACTTTGTCCAGTTGAAGCCCGTGGTCAAATCAATTAGTCCACTAGCGGGTTTTACATAAATTTCTCTCGATCTAGAGAAACTCCGCAACTTGTTAATTTCGGAGGATCACCATTCCGTTGCCATGGAAGCACCGATGTAAACAAATCCTATACTCCCATAAAGTTCAGTGTATTGTGTGTTTGCATGCAAAGTGGCTTGTCTTTTTATGACCTACAGCAAAAGATATGGCCCATTAAAATTGAAAGGGTGTGGACTTGAGAAATGGGTACGAGCCTCCTTAAGAGGTAAATATTCGTAGATTGGTATCATTAAGGGTGTTTGAATCGAAAATGTCCACTGTTAAGAGTTATTCGAATACCTGTTAGGTCATTTATCCAGAAAAAAAAATATGCTGTCATGAAAACTTTTTATAGATAATTGGCACGTCTCAGGTGTATCTTGTCCATCTCGACCAGCTGAAGATCACAAGAGCAGCGACTAAACAAGCAAGACCATACAAATTTCGTTTATTAACCCGCTAAATTAAACCGATCAGGATGTCAGATAAGGCGGAAAGAGAAATCACCGCGGCAAACAGCGAAGAAGACGTAAAAGAACAGCAAAATGGTGATCTGGATTCAGCAAATGGCGATCAATCAACAACAAGAGAGCCGAAAACATTTTCTGTCAAGCGAGTGAAATTCGGTCCAGAAATAACCGATCTCCCGGAGAAAGATGTTAACGGTTTTGAGGAAAGTTCGCCGGATAGAAGTGCGCCAAAAAGTCCTCTAACGCCAGATCAAACGCAATTCACATATGGGTACGTAACAAACGAGGCTATTCCAATGACCATCTTTTATCGAAGTCAACATTCGCAAGGCCATGGCGGAAAGCAACGACCTACTCTACAAGAGCTTCGCAAGGGGCTGGAAAATGACAGGGTTAGAACATATATGTTATGGTGCTTAACTATCTATATCTGAGTTATAGGTTATTGACATGTAACAGGGCTTAATTTACTATTTCTGCTTGGGCATTTTCAAACAAAAGTGCCGACTTTGAATAAACTTTAACCAGGTAAGTCCCGCATATTTTACCAGGTTCATTTTTGTAAGCATTACAATGCATGTCTTAATTTTCAAAATGAATGCATAAGATCGTTTAATAATATATAACCCTGTATTAAATAAGACAGGTTTTGTTAAACTAAATTAAAATCAGTTGACTTTTAGTTCATTTGTTTTATACTCTTATGGCCCTCTCAATGAGATTAGACTTAGTATTCAAGTTGATGAATAATATAATAATTATTTAGGCTTAAGTGATATTGATTTTTAGGAAAAAAGGTCCGAATTGGTATTATCACGGTACGCTTGATTTAATTCAAAACTGGTTTTCATTATATATCAGTGGCTGCGGTCACATCTGGGCTACTAACTATAGTTAAGACTGGGGTAACTATAGTTAGCTATTTCGGTAATGTGACCGCTTCTCTGTTCGCTCTAACTATAGTTAGAAAATTTACGCCTCGGTGATCCAAAACAATACAGACTAAAAGGCCGTTTACACGACAGAACAAATGGGTACGGATCCGTCAAAAAAGGAGTACGGACCTCACATTTTCGCCCGTGTAAACTAAGCGCACCATGTCTTTTGGCACGGGTCCGGACCCGTTTTTTCATTTCTTACGTCAGCTTGCATAAAAACTTGGCTGATCGCATGCGCAGCAAAAATCCGGGTGGCTCTGGGGACTAGAAATTGGTCCGGCCCTCCAAAAAATGTTGTGTAAGCGCAACGTAAACGGCTAAAATTGTGCGGTCCGTACCACTTTTTTGACGAGTCCGTACCCGATTTTTCTGCCGTGTAAACGGCCTTTAACTATAGTTATACCCAAGCAGGGTCCATGGGTTAGTCTTAAGTTTACAAACAAATAACCAATCAGAATGTGACAATTCTTTTCGCACGTGCGAGATGAGCATATATAAATATGCAAAATAAAAACCAAGCGTGAAGCGAGGGGGGAACCAAACACAACAAACAAAAAATTTACATACAACAAGGTAGCAACACGTGTACCCGGCATCGAGCATCCGTTAAAATTCTCAGAGCTTATTTCTCATTTTTCTCCGACGGTTTGCCGCACGAAAAAAATAAATAATAAGAATCAAAGGCTCCTTAGAGCCAACCCGTGAATTTGAAATGCTAGCGTAACGCAATATTGCGCTAAGTTTACGTTTTCACTCTGTCACGGTTCAATATATATTTTTTTAAATTAAACGTAAGGATTTTTGACAAACGCAAAAAATAAAAATACGGTACATCGTTTTCATAATGTTCAGTCCGAAGAAGAAAGAAAGAAAAAAAAAAACAACAACAACAATGGCCCGAGCGAGTTTAGAACCTGGGCCTTTTGGCTGTATTAAGTCCGCGGTTTACACCACTCGACCACCGTGACCACTGATTTGATACGTGATAAATGTTGTTACTTGAAGGTTGATAACCATCAAAACGCGTGTCTCAGTTGAAAATTCCTTTTAGATCGATTTTAGCGTTGCATTAAAAACTCCAAATGCGAAACATCTTTAAGCTTATTGTTGTTTATATTCGTTTACACCAATTTAGTTATTGTTATCGCTGTATTCACGCTGTTCTTGTTACAAAACGCATTCGTAACAAAGCATTACGTCACCAAGTTTACACCTGATGGAAGGAGTGAACGAGTGAGTGACTCATTTGCATATCTGTCGCCGTTACCGATAACCCGTTCATTCCGCATGCGCTTATATTCACGGGTTAAAAACTAGACACACTTTACGTCGGTCAACCATGTTGACATTTCACGGATCAACAATAAGGGCCGTCACGAACCTCTTTTAATTCTGACGTCATCCATAGGCTAATTAGAACTAACTGTAGTTAACTGCGTGGTGTGACCGCAAAGTCGACCGAAAGCACTAACTACAGTAAGGTATGACCTCACGTAACTTGAGACTAACTTAAGTTGTAGCCGCAGGAAATAAACTGTGCGCTCTACGTGTCAACATTTAATGAAGCTTGAACACCGGATGATACACGTCCCGTAGCCAGAACACAGAACGGTTCTGGAGAAAAAAAAATTAATTACAAAGTTACCCCAAAACGAATAATACAAAATGTAAACTAAGGAATAATGCTGCCAAAGAAAATGAAAGTAAGGCCTAGGGCAAACGTCGAACTTAACATGTGCCGAATCTAATTCAAATGAGCAAGAACAATAGATTTTGCTCATTTGCATTAGATTCGGCACATGTGAAGTTCGACGTTTGCCGTAGGCCTAACACAAACATACCTAATCGGTGAATTCTTCAAAACTATAAATTAAATCGTCGACGGCAAGGAATTGAACTGAACTGAACGGCAAAAAGAACTGCACGACGGGCAAGGAAAACTATACGACGGCAAAGAAAACTGTACTGACTACATGCAAATAAAAAACTGAAATTTAAACGAAAAAATGGGTTCTGTCCTCGTGTACCGGTAACAAAAAGAACGAAACAAAGACCTAACAATAAACTACACGAAAACAATAGATCACAAACAAAGAGAATACAATGTAAAATCCCTCGTGTACCGGTACACCAGGACACAGCCAAAAAATGTGTGACAAATATATGAATAGAAATTAACACGTGCGAGAAATAAATAAATGCGTGCAAATACGCTAACACGCTGGCGCCCGAAAGGCGAACATGGTTTTTTGAGCCTTTCCGAAAATTAAAAGTCAATGTCAATAGCAATCAAAATTAATGTTAATAAAAAACAACGTTTATGCTCCTTCAAGGAGACATAGCTCGCGAACATCACGTCTTAGGCACTTTGTGGCGGTCCTTACGATAACTGTGCGAACCAACCCATGTCCATCAGGGAAAACTTCTTCCACCACCCTCTTTGGCCATCTCCCACGGGGAGCGTTCACGTCCGTTATAAGCACAAGATCACCTACTGCTAGATTGGGGCGACGGATAAGCCATTTCTGTCTTACTTGGAGACTTGGCACATATTCTCTTATCTATCGCCTCCAAAACACGTCTGCTAGATACTGGGCCTGTTTCCATCGTTTACCCGCTAGTCGTTCACGCCAGTAGACTCGCTTGGAGAAACACAAACATTTGGTCGAAGTAGGAGCAGTTTGTTCGGTGTCAGCGGTGCTGGATATTTAGGATCGCTAGTGATTGGTGTCAGCGGCCGATCGTTAAGAATCTTTTCGACCTCGGCCATGAACGTAAGGAGAGTTTCGTCGTCCACTAGTTGATTTCCGAAAATCGAGCTGAGGATCTTACGGATTGAACGGATCATTCTCTCCCATACGCCACCAGCATGACTCGCGAACGAGGGGTTAAAATGCCATTTTACTCCTTTTCTGCGGAGGGAATTGTCGATTCGATCAGGATTCCATTGTTTAAGAGCAGTTTTGATATCGTCTTCTGCACCTCTAAAGTTCGTTCCGTTGTCACTGTAAACTACAATTGGCGGTCCCCGTCTGCAGACAAATCTCGTGAAGGCCTGAATGAATGAGTCACTGGTGAGGTCATGTGAAATTTCAATATGCACAGCCGGAATTGAAAGGCACGTAAACACACATCCATATCTTTTAATGTGACTGCGTTTCATCTTGACGAATACTGGTGCAAAGTAATCTTCTCCCACGGTGGAGAACGGCGGTGCTCTGGGCGTTACTCTAGTAGTGGGAAGAGGTGCCATCACCTGCTCGCATGGGCTAGCATTCCAGCTTCTACATTCCAGGCACTTTCCGACAACTCGTCGTACAGCCGCATACACCCCTTTCATAATGGCGACCGATTTATTTATTCTTTTATATGTATGTTAATTAGCCTTTCTGCATGGCCTCGCTGGCGTGTGCAAAATTCAAAAGAATTTTTACTCTAAACTGAGGCCAGTGAGGCTAATTAACACATATATAAAAGAATAAATAAATCGGCCGCCATTATGAAAGTGGTGTATGCCCTTGTAGTATCCAGAATTTACGTCTAATACTGGCTAGGACCTGGCTCGCACCGACATGACCTTAACAACAACAACAATAACTTTATTTATTCACGGAGTCCTTATCACTAAAAAGTGGTCTTCTAAAGAGCCGTGCACATTAAACCTAGTAGAAAAAGACCTCATGATAGTCTCTTATAATTAAATCAGTAACATGGTGTTTGCTTGGCAGGATCATGGGATGCTTGGCATCAAAGCTGATTGAAGTTTTCTCAAGATGCCCTCCAACGCAGATTATACCATTGTGGATCCAAGGACTTAGCTTACGTAATGGGCTCAAGTATCCTGTGCAGGCTAACCTCTTTCCAGACAACCTTGGGGACTTTGAGTTTGGTATCTTCTGCAACTGCTCTTGTAACAATATAGCCAATTCTTTTGAAAAACCTCGGCTTGTACCACTCTGACAATCTCTTTTGTCGCTGTAGAAATTTCTGAGACAGCTAAGTTACCCATTTTAATTCTTTCCTTCGGCACTTTACGGTTGCGTGACAACAAGTGTTCCTTAAAGCGTAACAACCATGCGACCGAGGTTTGCAGCTTGTAAAAGGTAGAGTATCTGTGTAATAAAGGCTGCAAGACATCATCGTGTAATATCAGATGAACTTGGGACTTTCTCGCCTTTAGTTCTCGATCTTCATCACACAAGTTTGGAATCTCTCCTGGTTGTCTAGGCCACTCAGATTCCTCTCTTCGCAGAAATGCGGGGCCAATCAGCCAATCAGTGGGTCGATAATCGAAATTCCTCGAGAGGCGTAGTCTGCCGGATTGGACTTCGAATCCACGTAGCGCCACTGGCATGGTGAAGAGGCATCGTGTATTATTGACAACCTGTTGGCGACAAATGTATGAAATCTTCTAGCCTTGTTTCGTATGTACTGAAGGAATATCATAGAATCTGTCCAAAACACTGTCTTATTGATAGGTAGATCAAGCTGCTCTTCGAGAAATTTGTGTAACTTCACCGCAACTGTCGCAGCTGTCGGCTCCATCCTAGGAATAGTCATGGCCTTCAAGGGTGCTACTCGTGATTTCCCGAGGACTAGGCTGCTGTGAGTCCTTCCGGAGGTGTTAACAAAGCGTAGGTAGGACGCTGCTCCGTATCCTTTCTCTGAGGCATCGGAAAAGTGGTGTAACTGAACACTATGAAGCTCACCAAAGTCGCGAGGCTTAAAGTACGGAGGCTAGCTGACAAGCTTCAGGTTGGGAAAGTTTCCAACCCATGTTCGCTATTCAACGAGCTTTTCGTCAGGAATCTTTTTGTCCCAGCCATAGTCCTGCTTGCATAGTTCCTGTAGGAGTATCTTGGCTGGTAATACAAGTGGAGCTGCGAAACCAAGAGGATCGTACAGACCGGATATTAACGACAATACTCCCCTTCGTGTATCCGGAACCTCTTTTTCTGCGATTCGGAAGCTTAAAGTATCCCTTTCCACATCCCACTGGGTGCCTAAAGCTCTGTCCATGGGTAAATCTTCAAGGTCTAGGCTCATCACCGATGGGGCTCGCTCGGTAGACGGTATGGTCGTCAAAACTTCTCGTCGGTTACTTATCCACTTTGTAAGTCGGAATCCACCCTTGGATAGCAAATCTGTGAGCTGGGCAACAAGTCTAGAAGCTTCAGGAACAGTAGCAACAGATTTTAAGCAATCGTCGACGTAGAAATTGCGATGTACTGTGTCGACAGTCTGGACATCAAAGTCCCTCTGGTGGTCGCTTGCAGTCTTCTTGAGCTCAAAATTGGCGCAACAGGGCGATGACGTCACTCCAAATAGATGGACCAGCATCTGATGGTCAACTAGACCGTTATATAAGTTGCTATTTTCCCACCAAAGAAATCGTAACGCGTTGCAGTCATCTGGCGCCACTAAAACTTGATGGAACATCTGCTCCACGTCAGCCATCACTGCTACGGGTTCTTGCCGTAATCTGAGTAGTACGCCAATAAGGTTGTTCGTTAAATCAGGGCCTTGAAGAAGTTGATCATTTAGCGATGTGTCACAGAATCGTGCTGCACAGTCAAACACAACCCTCACTTTCCCAGGCTTCTGAGGATAAAACACCGGATGGTGAGGTAGCTACCACACAGGTTTGCCTTCACGCTGATCATTTGACACTCTTTTGGCATGGCCCTTTGCAATGTAATCGTCTATTGTTCTTCTGTATTTCTCGAAAAGAAGGGGGTCCTTCTTAAATCGTCCTTCTAGGAACTTCATTCTTCGTTCAACAGCCTCTCGGTTATTTGGAATGCAGGGAGACTTGTAGCGCCAGGGTAGAGCTAACTGGTAATGGCCATCTTTCATACAGACAGAACTTTCCAGAATGGCCAGGGCACGTCGATCTTCTACTGACATAGCTTGTTTCGAGCTGGACAAGGACTCGCTGAAGTCTGCATCATACAACGTCTTAAGCTGATTGGAAATCATCTCCTGACAACCACTTATGAAGTTCACGTGCGCCTCTGAACGTGTAGAACGTTCCATAGGACTCATGAGTGTCCATCCAAGCAATTTCCTGGCTGCATAGGGTTGCTTTCTTCTACCACATCTTGCTCAAAGATCCAATGAGCCTCAGGGTTGTCGTTACCAATCAGAATCTTAACCACTTTGCCATCAACTCTCGGGAATTCGATGCCGCGCAGGTGTTGCCATCTTTCAACATCCTTTTCAGTTGGAATGTTTTGTTCTGATACCGGAAGACGGTCAACAGTCCATACTTTATCTAAGTGTATAGAGTCATCTGTACTAAGTGCATAATTCCACTTCATATCCTGTTCTAGGTCTGTCCTCTTCATTTATCGTTGACAAAGAAAAGTTCATAGGTCTCCCGGAGAGCCCAAGATCACGTGCTAAACTTGCAGAGCAAAGTGTGGTGTCTGAGCCATTATCCAAAAAAGCGTACGTTTCAATCTCTGGACCACCACTGGTGCTACTGACTCTCACTGGAACTATCCGCAGGCTTTCTCTAGGTTTTCCGGAACCAATTGCACCACACTGACCTTCTGCACCACCAGCATTCGCGGCGGTATTTTCGTCAAGAGCTTGCGTGGTACCATTGTCTGTAGTTTCGCTGCGTTCTTCAGCATTCTGACCTTGAGGAGGATGCAGGAGCGAGTGATGTCGTTTACCGCATCCACTAAATAGACAAGCCCTGAACGTTCTGCATCTCCTAGCGAAGTGGTTCGCTCTTAAGCAATTACACACAGTCTCTTACTCCTGATGAATCCTTTACGTTCTTCATAGGACTTATCCCTGAATTTAAAACATTTTTCCAAATCGTGGCTGCTTCCACAGAATAAACATACGGTCGTGGTAACCTTCTGACCACCAGTTTGCGCAGTCGCACCAAATGTTGAAGGTGGAATGCTTTGCACGTCTAAGGATTGCTTTTTTTCGGGCTCCTTTAGTGGCAAGAGTAGTCATTTTCGGCGATGGGGTCTCGTCTGTTTTCCCTTTCAATTTGGGCTTCTGATATCTTGCAGTATTTGGCCTTGCACCTACCAATCTTCCGTACGCGGTGTTGGCCACGGCGACGTACTTTTCCACGAAGCTAGTCAAGTGGGAGAACTCAGGATCGATTTCTGCTTGAATTAATTTGCGGGATTCCTCAGCCCATTTGGCTTGCAAATGCAGTGGGAGGCGCATGACGACTTTTCTTAAGGTGTCCATTGAATTTATGTCTGCTTTATATCGCATATGCTCCGAGTTCAAGGTACAATTATTCATGTTCCGGGCCAACTGGTACAATTTGGCGGGTTCCCATGGTTGTATTTGAGGTCCTTCTACTACCCTTTTAATGAATGCGTGAACAATAATATGCTTCTGACCGAAATTCTTGCGCAAAATATCCTTCGCCTCACGAAGTCCTTGGTCGGCAGGCAACATGCGACAGTTCTCGATTGCATCTTTAGCAATTCCAGAGCAAAATAGGATCAAGTAGGACAATCCTACATCGTCTTCTAACACTCTGCTTTCTATGTTTGTCTCAAAGTTTTTTATGAGACGAGGATACTTCCTTGGGTCGCCATCAAAGGTAAGGATTTCCCGTTTTGGCATTTCCAACTTCTCAAAGGCTTAAGCTAGCGAGCGAGCAGTTTCCAGTCGTTGTTGATTTAAGAGACGCTGAAGCTTAGGAGCTCCCAGATATTCTTCAGTTTCACGAGGCGTCTGAGCAGGCGGTTGAGGAACGTTGTTAACTGGGCACGACTGAAAATATCTTCCGACGTTTTCGTCTAAGCTTTGCCGAGGCAAATGTTCAAGCGAACTCAAACTCCCTATTGTCTTCTCTGAACCATCATCTTTATTCTGCAGTTCAATCTTCGCTTGCTCGACCTTTGCTCGAGCATTGAGCAGCCGTTTTGCCATTTCGAGACGACGATCCTCTCGTAATAACTCCTCCTGTTTGTTTGTTAGCCTTTGTTCTTCTTCAAGAGTTTGCATTTGCAGTGTAGCTATTGCCAGCTTCTGCTTTCGATGATGTGGATGAAAGTTTGGCCCCATGCGTGGACGAACGTGTAAACATAATCGATCCCATTTCGCCCGAATTCGCGTGGGGTTTCTCGTGAAGTCTCGCGAGGTTCGCGTGGAGACCCTCCAAACGTGGCGCGTGGAGTCTCGCGTGAGGTATCGGCGTACTTTCGCGTCGAGTCTCTCGTGGAAGTTCATCGCTCATCAAAATTATCCATTTGTTGAATTCTTCATCGAAACGTTTCTTAAGGTCAAGCTCACTTTGGTAATCAAGTGCCGCTCTATTCCTTTCTTCTACATCCGTAATTATTTGATGGAATTCTCGAGCCTTTGCCGCATATCTCGCGAATAAACCATCGAGTGTACTCTTTCTTGCAGCGACTTCGCCAGGAGAGCGAGAACTCATGAGTAACTGTTCAAGTTCGCTGTACATCCTTGTTAAGTGGCCACGATAGGCCGAAAGTGAACCTTGCGTCTGCCTAATGCGCTCCATACTAACACCGTCCTCAATGTACGACGCACTAGTAAAATCTTCAACATTTGCTCGCCGCGAAGCACGCGTAGGAGGTCTTCCATTCGGTGAAGCCATGAAACCATAAGAAACGACGATTAGAACCAATGTAGCCGCAGGTAATAAACTGTGCGCTCTACGTGTCAACATTTAATTCTCAGCTTATTTCTCATTTTTCTCCGACGATTTGCCGCAGGAAAAAAAAATAATAAGAAAAACTAGACACACTTTACGTCGGTCAACCATGTTGACATTTATGGATCAATAATAAGAGCCTTCACGAACCTCTTTTAATTCTGACGTCATCCGTAGGCTAACTATAGTTAAGTGCGTGGTGTGACCGCAAAGTCGACCGAAAGCACTGACTACAGTTAGGTATGACGTCACGTAACTTGAGACTAACTTAAGTTGTAGCCGCAGGAAATAAACTGTGCGCTCTACGTGTCAACATTTAATGAAGCTTGAAGTAATATATCAAACACGAGGAACAGTGTTTCATCAGATTTCCAAACACCGAGAAGTGGATTGGAAAAACGAGGCGCAGCCGAGTTTTTTTAAACCACTTCAAGGTGTTTGGAAATCTGATGAAACACTGTTTCGAGTGTTTGATATAGCTTCTCAAACTGATCGTTAAATGCGGAGAAAATGAAGGAATAAAATCGCCAAAATCTATGCAAATTAAGAAACGTTTTCAAAACCTCCTTCAGGGTAGTGATTTCCTTTGTGTTCTCGTCATGAATTATTAATGAGTTTGAGAACACCGGATGATACACGTCCCGTAGCCAGAACACAGAACGGTTCTGGAGAAAAAAAATTAATAACAAAGTTACCCCAAAACGAATAATACAAAATGTAAACTAAGGAATAATGCTGCTAAAGAAAATGAAAGTAACACAAACATACCTAATCGGTGAATTCTTTAAAACTATAAATTAAATCGTCGACAGCAAGGAATTGAACTGAGCTGAACGGCAAAAAGAACTGCACGACGGGCAAGGAAAACTATACGACGGCAAAGAAAACTGTACTGACTACATGCAAATAAAAAACTGAAATTCATACGAAAAAATGTGTGACAAATATATGAATAGAAATTAACACGTGCGAGAAATAAATAAATGCGTGCAAATATACGCTAACATAAGTTAAACTTTAGTTACGTCGTAGATGTTACGGCAGCCAGTATAATATAAATAAATGCTCTTGCAAATTAAAAAATACCAGCAAACCGTAGCTAGAATGGAGCAGCATTTATGCATCACTGCTCCTCCCACTTTTCTTGATGAATGGCAATTATTTTCAAAGCCCTGGCTAAGCGATCTAAAATTTTGGGTTCCACATTTGACCAACACATTCGTTTTCAATTGATTTTCGCTAACTTTTTAACAATTTTGGAGCGATGTTGAATGAATTAAGCAATCTTCAGTAAACAGTGTCGGCCAGGGTTTTTGGGTATACGGTATATCAGGGTATTTAATATCAGGTATACAGTATTTTTAGGTATAAAATTGGGTATTAAGTATTACACTTTTTCTGAATTTTGGTATAAAGTATACAGCTCTGAAAAATCAATATTCTTTGCTTTTAAAAATGGGCAGCACACTGTTCAACTTTCAGAACTTTCATGAACTTTCGAGACTTTTCCCAGTTGCGTGGGTATGCAACGCGTTGTGTGACGTTTATGTCACGTTCTCCTTGTCTGTTTTGTTGCCCACTGCTGACCTAGTTGTGCGCAGACACCACGTGACAAAATCTGCAATGCAAAGTAATGGCTGCATCTTCATCTCTGTCGCGAGCGATATTTATGCCAGTTTCTTGTTTTCTGTTTAAACTTGGTGAAGCGAAACCGATCGAGAAATGGTCGACGTATATTAAGTTAGAGGAACAGACGTTTTCTTCACTTCAAAGGAGGTTTACTGTGGACGGGTACGGAGGCTTCCAAGAGAAAGCTCGCCAGTCCGGATTCGACAAAGTGGACTATACTTTTGGGGTGAAACATAAAGTGCCCGATCCTCCGGATTTTCCAAACGGAAGGCTTTTCACTGTAAGTTGTCAAGACGAGTGGGACATATACCAGGAATTCTTGTTCGGAAATGCACGGGAATACGAGGTCATCGGTAAGACACAATTTTATTCTGTTCATGAACCGCAAATTCTCAGTTGTGTATAGCATTCTCATATTTCAGATATTTAATTTCAGAGATGTCCAGTTTTTATTTTAGACACCAAAGATATTTCTTGTTTGTGTCTTTGTTATGCTTTGTATGTGTGCAGAAAACACGAGGAAAAGTCATCGGGTCATGTACACTGATTGTATTATCTTCATTGTCTGCATTGTGAAGCAATGATTTCTGAATTCTGCTAGTAGTGCGAAAAAATGACCACATGGGATTTCTGACTGGAACGACGTTCTGTTTACGATTAAAGTTAATCATGTATCGTGATTAGTTCTATTTTCAGTATTATTAGAATTTAACAGTAGCATTGTTATTACCCAAGCAGTAACAATTATTGTTGATGAATGAGCATTAATTATTTATTGTGAAAAAAAATATGCTAAACCAATAGTCGAATCAGTTGCTTACACTGACCAGTCAGGAGTCTCGTTTTTACTTAATCTCTGTCATTGTGAATAAAGACCTAAAAACTACAGGGAAACTATTAGGGTATACTACGAAATGGAATTTTTGTGAGTAGGGTTTGAAATTAATGAAATAATTTTTTAAGTCCAAGAGTTTACAACACAGTGCCCTTTGCTGATCATGTATCATAAATAAATGATTGTCCTTTCTCTGCAGTCAAAGCACGTAAAGTTCTTCTGCAATCTATTGGTATCTTGGATCGCAGGTTTCGTCAGGATCTGCAGGATCTTCAAAGGCAGCAAAACCGAGCAAGCGCGGTAGACCAAGGAGTGAGAGAAAGCAACTAAATAAGGAACTGTTTAAAAAACTAAAATGTTCTGTTAATCAAGAAGAACAAAGCATTGAGCGTCATGATTTCCAGAAAGAGAAACTGGAGACATTTAAGAAAGGTAAATTGAGATGTTTTTTTTTTAATAAAAAAATACAAATCACTCTGTGTACTGGTTTGCCATTCTAGCAGTACATATATGATCATCTTGTCCACCACAAGGGTGTTATACAAAAGTGACATTTATTACCTTGTTTCATTTCAAAGTCTCTGAAGTCCGGCTTTAAGTTTACGGTTTGACGGAATCTAAGTAGACCCCAGATAACGTAAAAATTCCAGTTAAAAGCCCCTTCCCCCACCCTTTCCACACAACCGTGGTTTACAATACTTCATCCCCAATAATTTCTACAAATTATACACAAGATCAGTTTGGATCTCATTCTGGCAAAGGCTATAAGCTTGAGACAATTACCTGTACCATCATTAGTTTTAGTCTGATTTAAGTGCCACCACAGTGCTTTCACAATGCTTTCAGTACTGATTGTGACATGAGACTGATTTTAATCTACTTAATTTACAGAAATCGCCGAGAAATATCCTGGCTGTGTGGCATCGATGAAATATCTGTCCAGTGCATTTGTGGAACCCTTATTTATCTGAATAAGCCCAGTGTTACTCACAATTTTGCAAGTGAGTGGGGCATGCCTACAGTGTGTGTGTATATGTTGTGGTTCAAATTTTTCTATATATATATATATATAGACTGTTTTGAGGGTGCTGCCTGAGCAAACGATATTATATATATTTAACTATTATAGCGCGAAAGCGCGCGTGATATCGCCTAATACTTAGCCGACGAGGCCGTAGGCCGAGTCGGCTAAAATTAGGCGATATCACGCAAGCTTGAGCGCTATAATAGTTTTATAATTCAACACATTGATAACAAAGCATAGTTTGAAGAAAAAATATCGCCGACAAGCCTTTTATTTAAAAAAAAAAGCTTACAGATGTTTTACCGCGCGAAACTTGCAACATCACACAGTTCATGAATGAAAGTGGCGCCTTTGTATATTGTGCAAGCTTGAACACTATAACTGTTTTCTAATTCAACACATTGATAACAAATCACAGTTTCGAGAAAAAAAATCATTGAGATATACAACCTATCATTAAGTAAAAAGGCTAACTACAATATTTTACCTCACACCATTTCTTAAACAACAAGCAATGAATGCCGAAACTTTTGCCAAGCTAAAATTAATTTAGCGTACACAATCAGTTGACAGTTTCTACGAAGAGCTTTCGTCTACTCAAAGAACGGGACAGAGTAGTGACTACAAAAATTAAAACACAGTAAAATGGCATAGAATGTCTTAGTTACAAGTGTTTCAGTCGTATCTCAAAAAGTTCAATTCAGAATCAAAACAAATTGAACAAACACACGGCTACGAACCTAAACATAGCGGCGAAAAGTCGGAAAGAACTGCAGCGTGGACAGTAAGCTTACAACAATTCACAGCTAAAGGATACAAGAAACGGTTAAAACATCGTACCTGTAGTTGATTTGGCTTTTAGTCCCTTCCATAAGCACCAAATTTTCAAACATCGAAGTACGAGCTGAGTCGATCAATGTTGTTTACAAACTTGGAATGCTGGTTTTTTTAGCTCCCACAGTCGTAATGACAAGATCAGAAACTTTTCTGTGGAAACATCAAGTCTATATCATATTCCAGAGGTGATTACCAAAGCAATTTCACGAAAATTGTGCTCCTTCATTCACTTCTTGTCGAGCGGTTAAACTTTGAACCAGTTTTCATTCAGTTACGCCAAGAAACAACACTGCGACCGCGACAAGGCGAAAATTTCGCGCCTTTTTTGTCCAATCATGTGAACAGTATTTTTCTCCTTTCTTTTCTTTTCTTCTCTTTTTTTCTTTCTTTTCCCTTTTTTAACTAATAGTTCACGCACTTTTTCGCCAAAAAAACACGAAATTGCAGGCAGCAATCATTTTCACTTTCCTTCAAAATGCGAAGTTTACCGCCATCGCTGGTTATATGTCATGTAGACATAACGCATATCGATAACTTTTTTACCATATTTGGGCAGTGTATCAATGTGTTGAATTATAAATATATATATATATATATAATATATAATATATAATATATAATATATAATATATATATATAATATATATATATATATATATTATATATATATTATATATTATATATTATATATTATATATTATATATTATATATATATGTATATATATAATATATATATATATATATATAATTGACAAGTCCTGGTGACAAGTCCTGGAAAGTAGGTTTGGGTTTTTAAGATGACAAAATAAGTTCCTCCATGTGTCTGGACAGGCTTGTCTCCATCTCAATTTTCTGCCTTACAAGAATAACTGTCAAAACATTAATTACATTTAGTCATCTAGATGTCATTTCTTGCCAGTCATTGGTTGTTCTATTATCTATTTATTTTTCCTGTTTTTGTATTTGATGCTTTTTGCTATTACTTATTCTAAATCCTTATTTATGTATCATATCTTACAGTGTACTGGTCTCCACCCGCATGTGGAGTGGAACAATTCTACTTTTGGATTTCATTTTGTACTGCCTGTGGAATAAATTTGTAGTTGTTTGTTGTTGTTGTTGTTGTTGCTGTCGTTGTCGTTGTGTATAAATTAGATCTGGTGTTTCTTTTTTTTTTACAGCACACTGGAATAAGATGAAGTGTCAGGAGACTCAGGCACAGAAAAAAAAAAGCAGAAAACAATGGACACTTTCTTGACACCATTGGAGCAAGACAACTCTTCAAACACTTTAGGAGATGAAGGCAGTGCAGTTTCGTTGGATGTCTAAGACAAACAAGAATTTTCGTAATACAAATGATATGTGTGTATGGAACTTGAATGTGTCGGGGAGCAATATTTTAAGTATAAAGCTTACGTTTTTGAGTCTGCCAGCTTTTCAACTAAGATATTAACTTTTGATACTGATTAACTTTTAATATCACAGTTTTTGCTTTGGAATGAGAAATGTACACGTGCAGTACTAGTATGATATTTGTCAGTAAGGCGTTAACATCGAACAAGAGACCTTGGCATGACAAGCAATATTTTCTTTTGTTCTTTATTTGAATAAGTACAGAGTTATAAGGTCCTAAGTACTCTTAAACTCGTTGTCAGATATTAATTTTCATAACTGGTTTGTACCTGAAAATAAATTGAAATGTGGATCATCATGTTTTATGTGTGTTTATTTAGTTTTCAGATGTTTCCATTATGAGCATTATGTGTGGTTTACTGTGTCTAATCAGTCTCTCATTCATGCTCATTTGTATTAGTGATATACCAGATTCCCCCGACTGTTATGAGATGCCAGACTGTGACTCCATACCTCAGGTTGCTAAGTACAGTGACATAGAAAGCAGTGGTTCAAGTATATCAACATGTGATTATAGTGATACAGATGTGGAATCAGCTAATAGTGACTATGAAACAGAGACAACAAATAGGTTCGTAATCTTGACGTGCAGCATGAATAGATATAGTCTGAGCAATTATAAGACATTTGAATTGGTTTCGGTTTTGGTTTTGGTTTTAAGATAGAGGTTGAATTCAACAAGCCAATCACTGATATATCATCATTGACCCTTTATGTGGAATATATGTATCGTTTATTCACAGAGCAATAAAAAAGAACAAACAAATACTGACTACGCTCACTCTGCAATAACATTTACACCACTTACACTGGTGGTTTACTAGCTATTGAAAAAGAAGTAACTGCACATTTGCTATACACGTATTTGTAATGTTTTCTCAACACAGGGTTTACAAATATACTGATCCAGTGTGTGAGAAACTTCAAGACTTTTTGGACAGTGGATTCCTGTCAACAAAGCACATCTTCTACCGCCTCATAAAGAATTCTGTTGAATTTGTTGTGTCAACAAATTCTAGTTCTGCGAACAATGAGCAGTTTCAGTGGGATTCAGAAATTCTAGAATTTCTTGACACTATTGAATACTATGGTCACGAAGCAACAGTACATCTTCTCAGAGGACCAGGCTTCTACAGCACAGCTGAAAAGGGTGCAGCTAACAGGTCTAAATTCGACTAGAGTGCTTGGAATTGGCCACTACCTGGCCGAACAACAAGGCAGAAAGTAAACAAGGGGCGATATACCACTGATAGTGGCATGTACTGGCCGTTTGTGAAAACCTTTTTGAGCATTATTTCAGATGCAAACAGCGGTATAGAGCCAATTTTCCTTGATTCGGAATCCAAGCTTAAGTTGTTTGCCGTGACTCTTCAAGAAGATGGCATTGCACTGAAGCCAGGATTGCGTGTAGATTCACATCAAGGTCAAGTAATTGGTGCTACAGTGCCAATCGGTCTTCAGTACACACGAGGAACCCCTTCACCAACGGCTGAACAGCTGAAACAAATTCTAGTGAAGGAAGCACATACTCTCTGTATCGAAACACTCGATGGAAAGATTGCCCTTCCTGTTGGTGTTCATTACCTTCCAAGTGAAGTTTCAGGTGAAGACCAGCTGGACAAGTCCGTTAGTGCAATCAGATGCCTCCAAACGTGCTTGTCCTGTTTGAAGGACAGCAAGATGACATTTCAGGGCGCTGTTTTAAAAGGACAAGGGCATTGCCAGTCCACCTGTCAGAGCTGCTTAGTTGTGGTGAACTTTGTACTGAGTGTTCAGAAGCCTCTCACAAATTTGTTAATCCTGCCTTACGAGCCTGCAAAGAATGCCTAGAGAAGGGCCATGAATGTGTGAAGATGGTTTGCATGGGTTGGATGATGGACAGTGAATCGAAGAACAAGAATTCTCAAATTCTTCTGACAGCGAAGCAAAATGACGGTGAAGCTACAGCAGACATCGACTTAGTAACTGCTCTTCCAGATGCTGTGCATGTAGGCAAGTGTGACCGTGCATCATTTGCTAACTGGTTTCGTCTGGTTGATGGATTCCGGGTCAATCTTGTTCTGCTTAGGACAGCACGGACAGATCCTATGCTAAAAGAGTCTCTTCTTCCGCATTTATCACTTGCTGCATGTAGAAATAGAGATCGCATGGATGTTGATTCAGTGATTGAGATTTGCTCCCCAGAAGTAAGGGAGGCGCTCGAAAGAGTCAACTGTATTGTTCAAACATTGGTGCCCGAGGTATATCGCATCTATGATGGCAACATGGAAGGCGTGTTGAGTAGTCCAGTTAGTGTTTGTCCAGCAACTTGGGGCACATTACTTGTGGCTGATAAAGAGAAGGGAAAAGTGTTTTCCGCCTGCCTCCACTATCCTGTTGACGTAGTTGAAGTGGTTTCAGGCCTCAGTTGCCCTATCGCAATAACCTATAGACATGGGATTCTGTTGATTGCTGAGATTGGAAAGCAGAGGCTTGTGTGTTTGGATTTGACAGGAGACCATTTCCTTAATCCAAGCAAAATGACTGTGAAGCAATTGCGAAAAGCCCTTAAAGATCGCCAGGTGTTACCCTCAGGCAGCAATTTGAAGAAGGAAGACCTGCAGAAAGCTCTTACAGGCTGGATTGATGTAAATTCTTCAAATGAAGATGATATGCAGAGTAAAATCCATTCTGTTGGAATTTCAAACAAGCCATCCATACGACCCACCGCAATTGTCTTTTCAGAGCAAGGAACGCACAGTTTTTTTGTTGCGGAACTTTCTGGAGAGGTCTATCAGATGTCTCTCACTATCAATGGATTAAAAGCCATTGCTACCGTTCTTCGTTCAGTCGACGTTGGAACAGACAATCTATTTGGTGTTGCCACATCTGAAAGAGAATATGAGCTGTATGTTTCCTCTTCTGCCGATAACGGGGGACTCTTTTCCGTGAACTTTGAATCAGGTCACAATGACGTTGAAGACAGAGTTCCATCTGGTCCTTGGGTTTGAGCAGTGAATCCCTTTATCTGCCGAACACGCGCTGCTTGTTCATCAAGACAGGAGTAGTAAGCTTGAGTTTGGGCTATAGTGTCATCAAGACTTCCGCATCATCTGTTGTCAACTGGAACGCAGTTAACAGCTTCCACAAATTCTCCAGGAACTTAGATAAGGCAAGCGCACTTGTTATCATCTTCAGTCTACCATTACTGGTGTCTGTCACATAAACTGTACTGGAACCCTCTTCACAGCAGACTGCACTTGGCTGCGAAAAACTAGCACTTGTTTCACTTCCATCTTTGGCTCCACTGCTTCCAGAACCTGCTAGAACTGTAACCTCGCCCAATTCTCTCTTGAAGACCTTAACCTTCTTGTCACTTCTGTCTACCATAATGAGTACCCCATCCGCCCTCTTGCAAACGCCATGAATTCGTTGAAGGACATCATTGCCATTCTGTAGCAGGCGTTCCTGGTGACCTGATTCAAAGTTCACGGAAAAGAGTCCCCCCTTATGTACAAAATGAAATTCAAAAGTAGAATTGTTCCACTCCACATGCGGGTGGGACCAGTACACTGTAAGATATGATACATAAATAAGGATTTAGAATAAGTAATAGCAAAAAGCATCAAATACAAAAACAGGAAAAATAAATAGATAATAGAACAACCAATGACTGGCAAGAAATCACATCTAGATGACTAAATGTAATTAATGTTTTGACAGTTATTCTTGTAAGGCAGAAAATTGAGATGGAGACAAGCCTGTCCAGACACATGGATGAACTTATTTTGTCATCTTTGTCATCTTAAAAACCCAGACCTACTTTCCAGGACTTGTCACCAGGACTTGTCAATTATATATATATATAGGCTGAATAAAAAGGTTTACACAAACGGTGAACTCTTCAGCAGAAGGGTCCAAGGATACGATGCCACCACATGAATTTGTAGATAAACACAAACACAAAACAAGCATGCTAGATTTGTGGTTTCTGAAACGGCTCAATAATAGGAGAACTCAATAGAATGCTCAATAATAGGAGAACTTGAGAACTTGAGAATATATGTATGTATGTTGAGAATATATGTATGTATGTTGTGGTGCAAAGTTTTCTTTGGTTTAAAATTTTTTTAAACCAGTTCAATTTTATTTTTCCTTTGTCTCAGATTCGTTATCATATTCTGAGACAAAGGAAAACAAAAATCAAACTGGTTTAAAAAATTTTAAACCAAAGAAAAATTTGAACCACAACATATACACACACACTGTAGGCATGCCCCACTTACTTGCAAAATTGTGAGTAACTCTGGGCTTATTCAGCTGAATAAGGGTTCCACAAATGCACTGGACAGATATTTCATTGCATGCCACACAGCCAGGATATTTCTCGGCGATTTCTGTAAATTAAGTAGATTAAAATCAGTCTCATGTCACAATCAGTACTGAAAGCATTGTGAAAGCACTGTGGTGGCACTTAAATCAGACTAAAACTAATGATGGTACAGGTAATTGTCTCAAGCTTATAGCCTTTGCCAGAATGAGATCCAAACTGATCTTGTGTATAATTTGTAGAAATTATTGGGGATGAAGTATTGTAAACCACGGTTGTGTGGAAAGGGTGGGGGAAGGGGCTTTTAACTGGAATTTTTACGTTATCTGGGGTCTACTTAGATTCCGTCAAACCGTAAACTTAAAGCCGGACTTCAGAGACTTTGAAATGAAACAAGGTAATAAATGTCACTTTTGTATAACACCCTTGTGGTGGACAAGATGATCATATATGTACTGCTAGAATGGCAAACCAGTACACAGAGTGATTTGTATTTTTTTATTAAAAAAAAAACATCTCAATTTACCTTTCTTAAATGTCTCCAGTTTCTCTTTCTGGAAATCATGACGCTCAATGCTTTGTTCTTCTTGATTAACAGAACATTTTAGTTTTTTAAACAGTTCCTTATCTAGTTGCTTTCTCTCACTCCTTGGTCTACCGCGCTTGCTCGGTTTTGCTGCCTTTGAAGATCCTGCAGATCCTGACGAAACCTGCGATCCAAGACTACCAATAGATTGCAGAAGAACTTCACGTGCTTTGACTGCAGAGAAAGGACAATCATTTATTTATGATACATGATCAGCAAAGGGCACTGTGTTGTAAACTCCTGGACTTAAAAAATTATTTCATTAATTTCAAACCCTACTCTTTATTCACAATGACAGAGATTAAGTAAAAACGAGACTCCTGACTGGTCAGTGTAAGCAACTGATTCGACTATTGGTTTAGCATATTTTTTTCACAATAAATAATTAATGCTCATTCATCAACAATAATTGTTACTGCTTGGGTAATAACAATGCTACTGTTAAATTCTAATAATACTGACAATAGAACTAATCACGATAAATGATTAACTTTAATAGTAAACAGAACGTCGTTCCAGTCAGAAATCCCATGTGGTCATTTTTTCGCGCTACTAGCAGAATTCAGAAATCATTACTTCACAATGCAGACAATGAAGATAATACAATCAGTGTACATGACCCGATGACTTTTTCTCGTGTTTTCTGCACACATACAAAGCATAACAAAGACACAAACAAGAAATATCTTTGGTGTCTAAAATAAAAACTGGACATCTCTGAAATTAAATATCTGAAATATGAGAATGCTATACACAACTGAGAATTTGCGGTTCATGAACAGAATAAAATTGTGTCTTACCGATGAGCTCGTATTCCCGTGCATTTCCGAACAAGAATTCCTGGTATATGTCCCACTCGTCTTGACAATTTACAGTGAAAAGCCTTCCGTTTGGAAAATCCGGAGGATCGGGCACTTTATGTTTCACCCCAAAAGTATAGTCCACTTTGTCGAATCCGGACTGGCGAGCTTTCTCATGGAAGCCTCCGTACCCGTCCACAGTAAACCTCCTTTGAAGTGAAGAAAACGTCTGTTCCTCTAACTTAATATACGTCGACCATTTCTCGATCGGTTTCGCTTCACCAAGTTTAAACAGAAAACAAGAAACTGGCATAAATATCGCTCGCGACAGAGATGAAGATGCAGCCATTACTTTGCATTGCAGATTTTGTCACGTGGTGTCTGCGCACAACTAGGTCAGCAGTGGGCAACAAAACAGACAAGGAGAAAGTGACATAAACGTCACACAACGCGTTGCATACCCACGCAACTGGGAAAAGTCTCGAAAGTTCATGAAAGTTCTGAAAGTTGAACAGTGTGCTGCCCATTTTTAAAAGCAAAGAATATTGATTTTTCAGAGCTGTATACTTTATACCAAAATTCAGAAAAAGTGTAATACTTAATACCCAATTTTATACCTAAAAATACTGTATACCTGATATTAAATACCCTGATATATATACCGTATACCCAAAAACCCTGGCCGACACTGACTCGTATGTTTTATCTTACCACTATGCTTACATGAGTCAGAAACAATGACAATCTGGCTGTAAACTTGTAACGAAATCACAAAACAACACAAATTACGAATTTTGGTGAATTTACAGTCCGCGGTCTGCACCTCATGTAATACTACATGATCTATAGACCACACAAAATTGGTCTCTCATTTTAGGGCCAATTTACCATTTTACAAGTTCTTAGTAGTAGTGTTGCAACTGCAATTTCTCATAACACGATACATATCTCTATATACAGCTGTTACAATACGATACACCACACAATACACTAATAAAGCCCAATAGTTTGAGTCTTGAAATCAAAGATGTTTATCTCTTTATTTCTCTGTATTTAGAAACACAACATTACACGGGATGTACTCTCTTGAATTTGAACGGCACGGTGTTTTATGATACCACACGTTGTTAGTGTTTTTCACTTAAGATTCTCGTAATGCAAATATAAGAAATTGTCTTATGGTGGGACTGAAAAGTGAAAAGTGAACTTTATTGAAGTGAAATTAAAATGATGTAAATGTACCGTATTTGTACCGATAGCCTGTTTCAATATCGATATTCGTATCATGAGAAATAATACCGCGATATATGGGTATCGTGATATATCGTTGCAGCACTACTTAGTACCCAGGCCTTTGAGTGAAATTGCGGCTGAAGTTTACTTTGTTTTATTACAAACCTACCTGTTTTTAATATGTACATCACGTTGGACAAAAACTGGTTAACATAAAACAGAACAATAAGATTTACATATGAAAAACCTTTGGCCTCATTCTTGCTCAAAAAAAGTGGGTTGCTTGTCCAAAGGATAAGCTGTAATTCATTTTTTTTTTCGCCCTACTAACATGGGACATTAAAAGGTTTCATGAAAATTCAACTAAAATCCAACATCTCATTTCATAAAAAGAAATATATGCCATGATTTGTTATTGATTTTATGTTTTTTTTTTTCATGTAGACTGATTTTCCAGAGCAACCTACCCCGGACGAAGGTGACCAGCTGGAAGTAAGCATTAGGGGCGCGTTGCATACACCAAAGTTCGGCTGGATAAAAGGCGTCCTGTTTCGCTGTGTTTTCAACATGTGGGGTGTTATGCTGTACTTACGGCTCACCTGGGTTGTGGGCCATGCTGGCATAGGCTTGGCTTCAGTAATTATTCTTTTGTCAGCTCTGGTGACCACTTTGACAACACTGTCCGTGTCTGCCGTGATTACCAATGGAGAAGTAAAAGAAGGTATATATTTCATAATTTTTCTCCAAAAGTTAGCTGGAGGTGATTTTATTTGTTCCAAGAATACAGTTAATTATATATAAATACAGAAAACAGTTAAATTGTTTGAGTGTGTGTTTAAACATAGAAAGGGTGACCGCCTTCCGAGTACTGTCAGAAGGTTTGTTCCATGCATCAAAGGATTATTTTTCAGAACAAAGGAAAACATTTGTTTAAAAACAGTACAGATTTGTCAGCAGTGCTAATTAGTTGTGTTAATGCTACATTAGAGCAGTTTTCAATTATGTTTTGGTCAGATCTCCTCAAGCTACTGGATAATAAATCTAAGGCTCCTATGAGCCAATTCCCCACCCCTTGCATCCAACTCCCCACCCTTCCCTCCTTACAACGCCATGCCCATGGATAACCGTAGTAAAAATAGATCCGGAATTCCGGCGGAATTCCAGGTCCGGGCAGGATTCCAGGTAGACTCATTCCCCAGCCGTGAGTGTCTCGCGGGTGCATCGAGATACCCACGGCTAGACATCGAGCCTAGATTCCAGGCTGTATCCGCTATAATTCCGGGTTCAACGAACCCGGAATTTCGGAGTTCAGTGGAATTCCAAGTCTGGAGTTGTGGAGTCCGGCGGAATTCTGGGTAGGTGGAATTCCAGAGACCGGTGGAATGCCATGTCATGTCTGGAGTCATGAAGGCCAGGGGAATTCCGGGTAGTTGGAATCCTGAATTCCGTTGGAATTCCTGGTCTGGAGGTGTGGAGTCCAGCAGAATTCTGGGTAGGTTGAACCCGAAATTCCAGGTTCCGGTGGAATACCAGGGGTCAATTCAATAAATCTTTTACAAGTGTAGCCATTGTTTTCAATCTCTGAAACAATGGCACAACACTTGTAAATTACACTTGTAAAAGTTTTATTGAATTAACCCTAGGTCTGGAGTTCTGGACTGCAATGGGATTCCTGTCTGGAGCTGGGAGTCCAGAGTCAGGAGATTAAAGCCCAGTGGCCCAGAGTCTCAGAAAATCTGGAGTGTGATAATCTAGAAAAGTTTAATAAACATACCATAAGAATTCCAGTCCGTAGCTTTAGAGTCTAGGAGAATTTCAGCTCATGCACGCTTGCGACGCTTTTTTTTTTATTTAGTCCATTTATTATTAAAACATTCGTTTTTTGAAGTTAGCAAGATAAGAAAAAAAATTGGAAAAGGGCAAGATATAGGTAAACTAATTATTGTCCTATAACTAAATTACAATTTTTTTTTTAAGAAAAAGAGAACATACTACTAAGAAAGGAATAGAGACATAGAAGTGATATAGCTGTTACTAGATTGGTGAGACAGTAATTAATACTACGCAAAATAATATTGGTAAAGTGCTCTTTTAAATTGTTGTTTAGTTTGCTTTTTGCGTATGGATATTGGGATATCATTCCAGTAACAGCATCCAATAATTGTTGGACACAATTTTCTTATTTTTATTCTGAAGGAACGAGGATTTAGATGTTGTAAGGATGTACTTCGAGTGGCATGCAATGCTTCCGAGTTTTGTGGAGATCCAAAAGTCAATTGTTCCCAAAATTAAATTGTAAATGCTATTGTGGGATTCCAATTGCACAGCAAAGTTTCATTCTTGTCCAACATTTTAAGGTATACATGTAAATGGAATGTCCACTGCAAATAATAGGATCAGTAAGGTCATTTATTTGCCACCAAATATACCACAAAATTGGATAAAAAGATTCTACAGAGAGCAACAGAAGCAGTAGTTTCGAGAAAAAGTGCAGGATTACAAGGATGGAAGTGAATTACAGTTCACCAATTTTAATTTTGTGAAAAGAGACAAGAAATCAAAGTTTCCACTTATTGGTGGAATTTTGAGTTTTTTAGCCATTATCATGTCTTTTTAGTTCATAGTTGTTTGCGTTCATCACTTTGGCGATTTTTTCTACCTATTTTGAGAGAATAAAGCAAGCTTAAAGCAAGCTCCTTGCCATTATTACAAAAAAAAAAACCCACGATATTTCAGCCAGGACAGTGTGCCTTTAAATCTCACAGAATATATTTGAACAAGAACTCTACGAGTAGTGAAATCGGGCTTTAACCCTATTCGGCCTTGGCTTTTTTGAGTTCCTGAGCCTGGGGGAGGGGGGCCTCCCCTTCGTAACTTCAAGAACATTAACCCTCGGAAGTAAAATTGGGGCGGGGGGGGGGGGGGGTGGTTTTTCTCCGATATTTTCAAGACCATTTAAAGAATCTGACCCACCCAGTTAGCATTGCGCACCTACGTTGGTTCATCCGTCATTTTCAGGGCCCCCGAAAGTCCATACTGTACTGTAGATGAGAAATTCACTCGTGCAAGAGGTGATATGCTTGCCCAAATATGGAATTGAGCCGTATCATAACAATAATAAAAGTGCGCAATGCAAACTGGGAGGGTCAGACTCTTTAGATTAGCACATGTCGTTTACAGTAGCTGGTAATTGATCCTTGAGACACATTTTGGTAAAGTTTGGCGACAACCGGTTGCTATGGTAACTAGATATGACGTCATAAGTAACATGGGGTCAACCCATTTTTGAAGAAAAATGCGTGGTTTTCACATTTTGTCAGCGAAGAAACAAAATGCTACTAAAAGCATCAAAATGTTTAATTGTATGTTATTTTGCAACTCAGTATTTGCAATTTCCGCATTTTCCTCTAAAACTATCTCCTTTGCGGTCCGCACAATGGAACGATGACTTCATATGACGTAGTTATTATTTTCCATTTCATTTTCATTTATTTGTTTGCTCCAAACCTTTACAAATGTTAATAATTAAATTAAAATCACATTCTATTAGGAAGGAGAAGAGAGGCCGGCACGTCTAGATAAACTAATATTGTGCCCCCTAAAGTTATATAAGTATAAACAAAAAACTTGTAATTTTTTAGTAAAAAAAAGTAAAGGAAAACGTATAAAATAGCTTGGTAAATGTCAAAAGAGATGATGTTTCATTAGTATTGAGCAAGGTACCAGCGTAAAAGTGCTTTTCTAAACATCTTTCTAGATGGTTTGTCTCTGATTAATTGCGGAATACTATTCAAAAAAATCTTCCAATAACGCTCGGGCAGAATCTCCTGAGATTAGTTCGAAATGAGGGTATGACTACTTGATTAGATGATGCACTGCGGGTATTGTAGTTACGTAGCTCAGATACTAGTGAAACAGGTATATTAGGAAACTTTTCATTGTGGAAATAATCATAAAAAAGGCATACATGTGTTCAGTTTAACAATATCAGGAAATTTCAAAAGGCTTAGGGATACGTAGTGTGGAGTTATTGATTCCATTAAAGGAACATCATTTATAATACGAACGGCTTTGTTTTGTAATTTTACGATTTGAGACAGTGGAGCAATATAATTATTTCCCCATAGTGTACAAGCATAAGTAAGGTAAGGATATATAAGAGAATAATATAAACTAATAAGTGTTGCTTTTGAGGCATAATGTTTTAACTTGACCATTATATTTATATTTTTACTAATTTTGCCACATACGTAGTCAATATGGTCACGCCAAGTAAGGTGACAGTCTATACACACACCAAGATATTTGACGCAAGAGGACTTCTCTAAATGAACATTTGCTACACTTAATGGTGGATATAAATTGTAATTTTCCTTTTGACGAGGCATAAAAATAAGATACTTAGTTTTTGTCAAATTTAGGGTTAACTTATTACTGCATAACCATTCGTATACTGCTGGCAAATGATTATTAATTTCACGCAATAAATTGTCAAGATCACTTCCAGAAGCTGTCAAAGATGTATCGTCTGCATATAACCTAGTAGAAAAATAAGTAGAAGACTTGGGAAGGTCATTTATAAAAATAATAAATAGCAAAGGTCCTAGTATCGATCCTTGAGGTACACCAGTGGAGATAGAGCATGACTCAGAAGCAACACCATTTACATGTACCTGCTGCTTCCTGTTACTTAAGTAAGATTGGAACCAATTATTTTCGCTTTGTTGTAATCCGTAATACTTAAGTTTATTTAATAATATTTGATGATTTACTGTGTCGAAGGCTTTACTTAAGTCTAAGAATAAAGAAACCAGATAGTGTCCTTGATCAAGAGAAGAAGTTATTTCTTCAATAAGATCGATTAGACAGTCAGAAGTTGTATAACCTGATCTAAATCCATATTGTTTTGAGGAAATCATGTTTTCATTCGTAAGATATAGGACATACACTGATTAAAAATACATTTCTCAAATATTTTACTTATGGAAGAGAGAACTGAAATAGGTCGATAATTGTTACATGTAAAACGAGAGCCTTGTTTGAAAACTGGAACAACTTTAGCAAGTTTCATACTATCAGGAAAAATACCTTGGTTGATAGATAGATTAAAAATATAAGTTAAAGGACGGCATCTTTGCAATGCTGCGGTTTTTAATGAAAGGGCATCCTATTAAAATATTAGTTAATAAATAAATAAATTAACAGAAGTGGATGAACATTGAATGACTTCTTCGTATCAAGACTTTCTAGTAATAAAAATACCTTTATTACAGAGACTTGTGAGAAGCAAAATTTTTTTTGTTTCTGAGAAAGATAAGAGGTTGCATTCCTATCAGTTTTAGGCAGTTGTGATGCTAGTGTAAGAGGGATATTACAGAAAAAATTGTTAAGGCAGTTGGAGATAGTAAAAGGTTGTTCGTATTGTTTATTTTCTACTTGTAGCTTTTCTATATGAGAACTTGGCCGCTTCTTATTAATCAATAAATTAATATTGTCCCACATCTTCTTCGTGTTGTCTGATTTTGTTAAAATGTCATTGTAAAAGCCGTCACGATATATCTTATTAATAGAGGCAATTTTGTTCCGATGTAATTTATACTTCTTTAAGAAAACACAATTTCGAGTAATAAGCCATTTCTTATATAATTTGTCTTTAGTTTTCATGGATTTCTTTAGACCAGAAGTAATCCAGGGTTTATATGCTTTGTGTTTAATCTTGGCTTTTTTAAGTGGTGCATGTACATTACTTACTTTATTGAAAATATGAACTCAAGGAACCTGGTATAACTTTCGTTTACTTCATTGCATTTGTAAATAGAATCCCAGTTCTCCTTTCGTAGATCTAATTCGAAATTTTCACTGTCAAAACCACGAAAGTCTTTGAATTCAAAATGGTCAGGAAAAGGACTCGATTTTGGATCGTACAAAACAGTAAAGACTGGGAGATGATCAGCAATCTCGACCGCAAGGCTGCCGCTAGAACAAGAAGTCGAGATATTAGTGAAGATATGATCAATACAGCTTTGTGAATGTTCAGTAATACGTGTCGCTTCGAAAATGAGCTGATTGAAACCTTCAGATTGTATTAGATTAAGATATTCCTTAGAGACACTGGTTTTTATACGAGTATTTATATTGTAAAAAGGGTTGTTGTTGTTCATCGTGGTGAACACACTAGTAAAGAAGTATTCTTTGTTTGTCTCATGATGTAGTCACTTCTGATGTGGATCGCGACGTTTCGACTGCATACTGCTAGTCTTCTTCAGGCGATGGGGTCGACTGGTTACGGTAGATTCTGCATGTACCGGTCACATATTACGTAAAACGAAAGGAACAAAGAACGACAATAATACAAATGCAAAACAAGACCAAAAATACAATACCTCACAAACAATGGAAGACAATGAGTGGTTCATGGATACCGGTACATGCATAAAGACCCCTGGTTACGCGTCACCTTATGAAGCACGATGTTCTGCTGTGATTGGTTGGTTTTCAATAGCTGCGACTGGCGCATTTTGATCCTCGTTTTTTCGGCGAACTGTTCCCTCGGCGGTCCGTAGTCGTACGGCTCTCCTGTTGTTGTGTTTCTTGATCGTGGGCATCCATGCTTCTGGAATTTCTATTCCACTGTCCCTGTTGATGTTGTTAGGGTTAAGTCTTATGTGGATCGCCTCTTTGACCCTGCGTGTGTACCAATGAGGATCACGATCAATAAACTTTACTTCATTCCAAAGCGGGTGGTGTCCGGTGTTGTTGGCGTGCTCGATCTGAAACGGCGGAGGTCTGGGTACGGGCGAATCGGATGTCTCGGTCATGCTCTTTTATTCTGTCTTGCATAGGTCTTCCAGTCTCGCCGATATAAACTTTACCGCATTCACAGGGAATTCTGTAAACCACGCCATCTTGTTTAGTCGGGTCAACAGCGTCTTTAGGTCGTACTAGGTGTGATCTAAGTAATCTCCGACTTGAAAACAGCGCGTACGCCTTGTTGTTGTAGGCAGCGGCGAAGTTGTTCGGACAGACCTTTGACATAAGGTAAAACCGCAGTAGATTTGAACTCGGTCGTGGGCTCAGCACTGGTGTTGGGTTTTCTGGTCTTGGTAAGTTTCTGCAAGAAAGAAAAAGGATAACCATTAGAAACAAGAACAGATGACAGATGTTTTTTCTCCTTGGAGATAACAGAGGGTTTCGTTACGAGACGTTTGGCGCGCTCGTAAAGACACTTGACAATACCGCGTTTTACTGATTGCGGGTGGTGTGAATCATACGCTAAGTATTGATCAGTGTGTGTAGGCTTCCTGTATACGCTGGTGGTGAGGCGGCCGTCGGGTTCTCTTGAAACTCTCAATGAGAGATAATCATTGTGTATAGTTCTTTCGAGTTTGTCTAAAAAATCTGAGTTTGAAAAATTTGGGGGTTTATAGATCACACCCACTACAGTATCATTAGTTTCTATCCACAAATGTTCAATTGAATCTATTTTGAGTTCATTCCTCATTGAGTAGGAATAGCCTGATCTAACATGCAAAGCAACACCCTCACCTATCGAAAAGGTGCGATTTTCATTAAGTAGAGTGTAACCTGGAATTTGAAAACAGCTCAAATCAGTTTCAGAAGTGAACCATGTTTCAGAGCAACCAAAAAAATCAAACTTACATAAAATGGAATCCAAAAGATTGCACATTTGTTCAAAATGTTGATTTAAGCTTCTTGTATTTAAGTGAATAGCAGAGTACTGAGGTTTGACAGTACGGTACAACTCATTAATTTCTTCAATTGTGTAAATCCCATGATCATTAAGCAATTGTAAATTTAAATCTGGGTCAGATAACTCTTGGTTCATTTGCATAAAGCTTTTGCTTATCAAAAATTAAAAGTAAATAATCTAAGAGAAGCGATAACAATAAGGCTATGTAGATATTTAGGATGTGACTTACACAAACACAGAAGTGTATACTGTTCAAACATCTCAAGCCTGATATAGCGCACCGTCAATGTAAAGCTTTGCCATGATGAAATCTTGGTCTTTTTCAATTTTCAAATGTCTCTTTCATCACAGATCTTAATTGCTTCGTCTTTTGACGGTCTTCCCAAATCAAATCATCCGAGACATGCACACCATCACCTAGATCCCTTTTCTTCTTAATAACTCTAAAGCGTTCCGGTCGGTACAAAAACTTAGCCAAAATTGGTCTGGGAATTGGCAATTGAAGATCCTTCTCTAAGATACCACGGAGTTTTGCAATACAATCTTCGCCTGTTGACTCTGAGATATTGTAGAATCTTAGATCGTAATCCTTAGAATATCTCTCCATGGACAACAATCTCTCGAATGTGTCGTTGACCTCCTATGCATACTTCGTGACATCGTTCTCGATTTGGTCAATTCTTGTGTTAGCTTCATGCAGTTCTCCTGTTAATACCTCCAACTTTGTATCCAAGGATTCTTTCAATTTTGAAATCGAACTTTCGTTGTGCTTGATTTCACTCCGAAGAGATTTAAGGAGGCTCGTACCCATTTCTCAACTCTACACCCTTTCAATTTTAATGGGCCGTATCTTTTGTTGTAGTGCATAAAAAGACAAGCCACTTTGCATGCAAACACACAATACATTGAACTTTATGGGGGTATAGGATTTGTTTACATCGGTGCTTCCATGGCAACGGAATGGTGATCATCTGAAATTCACAAGTTGCGGAGTTTCTCTAGATCAAGAGAAATTTTTGTAAAACCTGCTAGTGAACTAATTGATTAGACCATGGGCTTCAACTGGACAAAGTTTGAAAGAAATGTATGAGAGCGTTTTCGAAATTTTTAGGGATGAAGTTTTAGGGATTATAAATACAGTGAAAAACATACTACTGACATAATTGGCTAATATCTAAAGAAAATGATGCGCGATGGGGATGCAGTTTCATCTCATAGTAGTTTGATTCCATTTGAAATGGTGTGTGAAAAAGTGAGGGGGTTGCTTTGGCCGATTGCAAGAAAGAAGGATTTAATTAGCGTGCGTTCAGCTGCTCTTGTTGCCATTTTTGTATGTAATTTGGTCTACGTCTACAAATGTGATGATAATTTGGAAACCGCGAGATATCTCGAGATTGGTCATCAATTTATATGGCCTGCAAGTTTCAAGGACATTGAAGACATGCAAGGCAATAAAATAGGGCCTCCAATGTACCATTTTTTTTTCCTGCAGAGTTTGTGTTTACAAGTGAGCGTCCTCATTATTTACGGGTATTGTTTTCAAGTTTCATATGCACGTGCAAAACTTTACAAAAAAATTTATTTGCATCGAACAGAACGCTCGATTGCTTTCCGAAGAATTTTCCGAAACATGCTAATAACTGGCTTGCGTTACGAATAGCAATGACAAAGTACTGATGAAGACAACGTCGGAAACGTCACGTTTCATTAAGTGCCGGATGCAGAAATAACACGCTTTGACAATGGTTTATGATTGTCTCACTCTGGTTATTTGTTGCAATCGGCGTAGCATCTGTTCCTTATTTAGATATAAAATAGCGCAAAGCAGAATTCTCAGCTAAAATATAAAGTTGCCACGCTGTTCTTGCGCGTGACATATTAAAGAAGCACTGTTTCTGCAATACGTTTATAAATTTCCAAATTGGGATATGTTCTTCTTGTCCAGTAATTTTAAAGAGACCCTCGGTATGGCTGCATTACAGCGTAATAGCGCAAAATCGAGTGCGTAATGTTATTACAATTCTCAAGCCAGCTATTAGCATATTTCGGAAAATTCTTCGGAAAGCAATCGAGCGTTCTGTTCCGATGCAAATAAATTTTTTGCTAATGTTTTGCACGTGCATATGAAACTCGAAAACAATACTCGTGAATAATGAGGACGCTCACTTGTAAACACAAAATTTGCGGGAAAAAATTGGTTCATTGGAGGCCCTATTTTATTGCCTTGCATGTCTTCAATGTCCTTGAAACTTGCAGGCCATATAAATTGATGACCAATCTCGAGATTGTCAAATTTTTAAAAAAATTTATCTCGCGGTTTCCAAATTATCATCACATTTGTAAGCGTAGACCAAATTACATACAAAAATGGCAACAACAGCAGCTGAACGCACGCTAATCAAATCCTTCTTTCTCGCAATCGGCCAAAGCAACCCCCTCACTTTTTCACACACTATTTCAAATGGAATCAAACTACTATGAGATGAAACTGCATCCCCATCGCGCACCATTTTCTTTAGATATTAGCCAATTATGTCGATAGTATGTTTTTCACTGTATTTATAATCCCCAAAACTTCATCCCTAAAAATTTCGAAAACGCTCTCATACATTTCTTTCAAACTTTGTCCAGTTGAAGCCCGTGGTCTAATCAATTAGTCCACTAGCGGGTTTTACAAAAATTTCTCTTGATCTAGAGAAACTCCGCAACTTGTGAATTTCAGAGGATCACCATTCCGTTGCCATGGAAGCACCGATGTAAACAAATCCTATACTCCCATAAAGTTCAATGTATTGTTTGTTTGCATGCAAAGTGGCTTGTCTTTTTATGCACTACAACAAAAGATATGGCCCATTAAAATTGAAAGGGTGTGGACTTGAGAAATGGGTACGAGCCTCCTTAACGAACCTTCTGCAAAAAAGTCAAAATCTGACTTTTTTCTGATTGGTCGTAAAACAAAAGAATCAATGAGCTGCATTCCGATTGGTTACCTGGGTTACTAGAATTGTGACTTCCGGTCTGAAGCATACATGTGCCCAAAACACCAGTTTATCATTGCGGCCGTCGCGTTGCATGTTGAATGTGAATTATCATCGGCTTCGAATTTGTCCCTTCGAGATTTTATTCGCAAGTCCTTGAAGGACAAGCAGAAAGAATGTATTAGACGAATTATTTGTTTGCGAGAAGACGCTCTCGCTCTGACCAGCCTGGTAGAATTTTAATAATTCAAAGAGTGTTTTCTTTTGCGTAAAATATTCTGTTTCTTATGAACTTGGAGTCTATCTGCTTGGCGAATTATTGTGGAGCCGTTTTGTTGTAATGTCAGTTGCTTATCCTTGCGAGCTTAAACGGTCTTCAGTTCGACGAAGAAATTCTCTGACAATATTATTCCGACGGTCTTGATCGAATATTTGATGAAATAGTTCTTTTAGCTGTTCCACAGCTCTTTCCACAGTGCACCTTCGGTTAAAATGGTTTTGCAAAAGTAACTGTGCTTGTCCAATGATTTCGTTAGCGACATCTCAACTTGCCACTTTTTACTGATCGGAAAACCAAGCAGTTTCACTAGCACTGAGAAATTATGCGAAGGCGGCAAGTCGCAAAGCCTGCCAAGCGCCAACTGTAAACAACAAGCGACGTGATATCCGGTTAAATCTGATTAGCTACATTTTGACAGTTGACAGATTTCTTAATTTGGGGGCGGCAGGCGGGTCGTTAAATAAATGTATCAGGCGTTCTTTTTTTCCCCCTCCCCTCTTTTCTTCCCTCCCCGCTCTCCGCCGACTTTCCCTCCGAAAAAAAAGAGCGCCTGATCGCAGGTTACATAAACAATATCATATTTTAGTTAATCCATCATTAGCTGGGCGGAGAGAGACAGTGTGGAGTAAAGTTTCTTGTCTAAGGAAACAACACGACGGCAGAGACCAGGCTCGATCCACCGACCTTGAAAGTCCGACGCGCTAACCACTAGACCACCGTGCCGCCCAACCTGAAAAAAATTCAGGCTTGAATCAGGCTTGAATCGGTATCGCAAGGTCATGGGTTCGAATCTCGTTCAAGCCTGATTTTTTTTCAGGTTGCTTTTACAACTGCTTAAGTTGAGAGCACACTGCGAGGATCACAAATTTCACTCATGTTTATCCGCAGTTCAAATATATGAATTTTATATATTCATATATATTTATATTCGCTATCATCGGGTATATTACGAACTCGCAGTTGACCATCTATCCATGTGGCTTGATAGCTCAGTGGAATTGAGACACGCTTATGGGCCGTGTCTTTCTGGGAGATTTGGAGCTTTCTAGAACGTCGTAAGTTTGAAAAAAGTTTATATTTGGTGCGACAACAGGTTACCCTTATCGCTGAGCGCTTTTGTTTTAGGATTTCGGTGTTTTCTGGTCTTTTTGTTCACTCTTTTCGTTTTCGGTTGGGTTTCACTGCGTATCGTAGTGTTACTTTCTATTGTTTCCCATTGTGCTGCCGGGTGGTTTTGCTGCCCCGTTTTGCCTTTTTTTGTGAGTTGCTATGTTTTTTTTCTCCGCTTATCGGGTTTGTGCGCCTTCAACCCTTTTGCCTTTTTGTATTTCGTGGTTTTTGGTCCTAAATTTGGCGTATAATGTTGGTTTTGGACTTTGTTGCGGCCGTTTAATATTCTGTTTTGCCTATTTTGTTCACGCTAGTTTGTAATAAGCACTTTTAGCCGTTGGGTATTGTGCCCTTTCTAGTAATTTTTGTCGATAGCAACAAAGCTGTTCGGCTTTTGTTGCGATTAGCGTATTTGTAGCGTAATTAACACCAAAAGCTCTTTGCTATTGCTGCTCCTTTTGTTATCAGCTACTTTAGTTTTATCTATTGTAGTTGTGTTTTGCTACATTAGTTTATCTATTGTAGCTGTGTTTTGCAATTTATTATCCTTTAATCGTTTTTCTTCGTGCCTTTGTCGTTGTGCCTTTTCGCTTTTTGCGCTCGCTTTTTGTGGCTTTTGTCATCGTTTTTTCGGCTTTTTCCGTCGTTTTCGCTTTTTGCCTTTCGTTGGCTTTTTTGGCTTGTTCCGCTATGCGTCTTCCGCTAACGGTCCATATTCAGAGCGGCAGGAAGCTGAGCGGGAAATCGAAGAATGAAATTTGTAAAGGGGTGCTTGGCCTTTATGAGCATTCTAGCGTACGTTGTACCCAAGTTGCGTACGAAGCTGTTCGAGTCACATTTTCTAACGAGGATGTTTTTAAGCATGCCAAACAGCAAACGGGTGCCCGACTCGTTGGATTGTTGTGTCCAATCCTTGGGGGTGGGCCATCGATAACAATGGTTCACATATTCGATTATCCATTTGAGGAATCTGATGTGCATGTGGAGGGTGTTTTGGGTAACTATGGAGATGTTAAAAAAAGTCAAAAAGCAGACCCACCTGCCGGCGCCGAATGTGTATACTGGTACTCGGCTTGTTTCTATATTTTTAACTGCTTCTCCCCTCGTTTCATTACGATAGAAGGCTATCAGTGTCGGACGTGGTATAGAGGCCAACCTTTGATATGTAATTTGTTTAATGTACAGGGTCATAAGTCGGCTGCGTGCCCAAAGATACGTGTCGGCTTTGTGGGGTAGCGGGACACTTCGCTAGGAGTTGCCCCAACCCCCGGGATGTAGCTACGGACGCTTCTGCTGGGACGTCTCTAGATGTGGAGGATCTCGCATCGCCCGTTGTAGCTTCGGACCCCCTGGATGACATTGATGTGGCGGAGAACGCCCCTTTGGTGACGGCCTTAACGGATATGGCCTCTCAGGGTCAATTTGACAGTGTGGGAGAAGGTTTCTCTGGAACACCCACTATTTTTGATGGTACTGTTAATGATGGCGAACCTTCTGTTGAAGAGGAAAGCACTGAAGCTAATTATGTTGAGGATGGTATTGTTAATGAGGGTGGCTTTTTGGTGGAGGGTGCGGCCCAGGCCTCTGCCCCTCCTACCATCCAAAGTGTAGGCGAACTTCCCTTGGTTAAGGAGGAAAATACTGAAGCTAATAATGTTAATGATGTTAATGACAATGGTTTTTCGGTAGAGGGTGTGGCCCAGGCCTCTACTCCTCCTACAACCCAAAGTGTAGTTGTAGCTGAAGAATCGAATAATGTTGAAAGTGTTGGAGAGGACTCTGGTGGGACCCCAATGAATGAGGGGTCCTCTGCTGTGGACCCGCCCCAGGTTTCTGGCGTTAAGGGAGTAGAGGAGGAATACGGACGGCGGAGTCTCTCCCGTTAGCTGCGTAAATCTGTCACTAATGTTTTTAGATACAACCCTCGGCCTAATGTGCCTCCTAGGCCTCAGAGGGCTTGTCGTGCCCCGAAGCCCCCTGCGGGCTCATATTTGTTTAATCGAGAGTAATAATTTTCTTAATGATTTCAGTATTCGAAAGCATTAATGTTATAGAATAAACTTTGGAAGTTAATATTTGAAAGTATTAATGGAATTATTACAACAGTATTAATCTCTCAATGAAGTATTATTGAAGTTAATATTTGAAAGGAATTATTACAAAAGTAGTTTAAACAATGGACTTATTTAAACGTATTTATCTCTTAATGAAGTAAAAATGTGAAAACTTGAAATTTTAAACAATGTAAAGTATAAATGTAGTTATTATAATATATACAATGCAGCAGTATGTATTAATGTTGTATGATTGGATTTCTATTAAATTTTGCTGTTTGTCTCTGAAGTTTTGCTGATCGGTCGCCTTCACTGGTTGCACTTCGATGCTTTTTTGTTGAATGGATCTTTATGAACTTTACTTCTGTGTTTTGTGTGTTTGGATCTCTATGAAATTTTGTTTGTTGTTATCCAATTGTTTTGGATCTTGTCTCTGTAGTGTTGCTGATCGGTCGCCTTCATTGGTTGTACTGTGATGTCCTTTTGGTATTTAAACAATAGACATTTTGAATTTTGCTTCTGTGATATTCTGGTTTTGCTGATCATGGTCGCCTTCAGTGGTTGTACTGTGTGATACCCCCTCAGTCTTTCTATTGTTTCGTTTTTGAGTTTTACTCTTGTGCTTGTCTCTGTGATTTCAGCTGGTCGGTCGCCTTCACTGGTTGCACTGTGATGCCCTTTTGCTTAATGGATTTCTATGGAATTTTGTCCGTTGGATCTTTATGAACTTTGCTTTCCGTGTTTTGTGTGATTGGATCCCTATGAAATTTTGATTGTTGATATCCAATTGTCTTTGTAGTGTTGCTGATCGGTCGCCTTCATTGGTTGCACTGTGATGCCCTTTTGGTATTTAAAACAATAGAATTTTGTCGTTTCTTATCCAAATTGGTTTTGGAATTTTGAA
Source organism: Cladopsammia gracilis (assembly GCA_022457155.1). NCBI lineage: Eukaryota > Metazoa > Cnidaria > Anthozoa > Scleractinia > Dendrophylliidae > Cladopsammia > Cladopsammia gracilis. Next base: position 668,444 of record JAJGOT010000313.1, on the reverse strand, counting down.
TTTTGCTTTTGTGATGTTTTCTCTATACTGGTTTTGCCGATCATGGTCGTCTTCAGTGGTCGTACTGTGTGATGCCCCCTCAGTCTTTCTTGTCCTGTTTTTTTTCCCTTGTATTTTTACCGGTGCTTTCTTTTTAATCTCTTGGTGAGGCGGGGTTCGACTCCCGGGCGAGTTTGGCAGGCCGGCCTCGTATGAGCTCGAGGGTGCCCCCTCACTAATGGCGTTTTCCCCTTCTTGTCTTTTCCCCCGGTAGTGTATCCATATGTCGTTTTTTCCCCCTGCTGTTTTCTTCTCCCCCTGTAGATCATGACCCTAAGGCATTGCACTTAGCCCTAGGGGACGCCATAAAAACAAAAAAAAAGGCCCAGTGGATAGAGCATTGCACCGGTATCGCGAGGGCATGGGTTCGAATCCCATTCAAGCCTGATTTTTTTTTCAGGTTGCTTTTTTAACTGTTTAAGTTGACAGCACACTGCGAGGATCACAAATTTCACTCATGTTTATCCGCAGTTCAAATATGTGATCTTCATATATTCATATTCATTTATATTCACTATCATCAGGTATATTACGAACTCGCAATTGACCATCTGCCCATGTGGCTTGATAGCTCAGTGGGTAAAGCGTTACACCGGTATCTATGGAACGCCATAACTACCTTATGATACTTGTTTACATTCTTTAGTGTGTTTTTTTCATTATATGCGGTGGTTACATCATTATATGCGGTGGTACATCATTATATGCGGTGACTTCTTCATTATATTCGGTGCTTTTTCCATTATATGTGGTGCTTATTCCATTCTACGCGGTGGTTTCTGCATTATATGCGGTAGTTATTGTATTTTAAGCGGTGCTTTTTTATTTATATGCGGTGTTTATTGCATTCTACTTGGTAATTTTTTCATTATACGAGGTGCTTATTTGATTATGTGCGGTGGTTAATTGGTTACGTGTATTGCTTTCTTCTTGCGATGCTTCTTCCCGGTATAATTAAGCGGTGCTTTTTTCTTTGTGTGCGGTGGTTAATTCGTTATATGCGGTGCTTTTTTCGTTATGATCACGAAGCCTCGTTGTCGTTTGATTTCAAGCGAGGCCAAAAACACAAGGAGGTCTGGGTCCTGGGCATTTTCGCAAAAATGGCGGCCTCCTTGGAAAAGTTGGATGTTATGGCTCGTATTCTTAAAAAAAAAAAACTCAGTTTAGGTCATTTGACCGAACTGTTCCAAAGGGAAAAAAATTACTCCAGATATAATCTCAATGTTATCTACTCATGAAATGAATCAATTAGGGATAATCAGCAGGATTGACATGATGAATTTACGCTTGGAATGTTCTACATACGGTAGGCATAAGCCACAAAAAGGCGTGTTGGATGCGGTGCACCGGAATTTGACATTCCTAAATCAGTACTGGAAGGTCATTAAAAAGAAGGCTTCACGATCAAGCAGATTTCCTGTATGCTTTCCGTCAGTGAGAGAACAGTTTATCGTAGAATAGAGAGATACGAACTCGGGTTCCCTAAATTTTAGCAACATATCTGACGATGACCTCGACCGTCATATAAGGCAATTGTCGAATGATTTTCCCTTTTGTGGAGAGCAAATGTTGAAGTTTCTTCTTAAGGAAAGAGTCATCAAAGTGCAGAGAATGCGACTTAGGGATAGTATTCACCGTGTGGACCAGGAAGGAGTGAGAGAGAGAAAGAAAGAAAGGGCGCTTGAAACGGAGAGTATATAACGTTCAAGGACCGAACCATTTGTGGCATATCGACACAAATCATAAAAACTTGTAAGATGGAACTTCATTATTGTGGGCGGAAGAGATGGTTTCAGTCGATTACCAGTTATGCTAAAATGCACAGACACCAACAACGTAGATACTCTTTTGACGTGCTTCCTTGAAGCAGTAAACACGTATGGCCTTCCAGGCAGATACGAACTGACAAGGGACTCGAGAATGTAAGAATTGCAGGTTACATGATTTCAAGAAGGGGAGTGTACAGAGGGAGTGCCATTACGGGAAAGAGCACTCATAATCAACGCATTGAACGCCTATGGAAGGACGTCTATCAAGGGGTGCTAGCTGTGTACTATCAATTGTTTTATTTTATGGAAGATGAAGGAATCCTAGATCCCCATAATGATCTTCATGTGTTTGTTATCCACCATGGTTTTCTGCACAAAATCCAAGAAAAGCTTGGCATGTGGAATAGGGCCTGGTCGCAGCACAGTATGCGCAAAATTGGCCAGATCATCGCCTATCAGAATGTGGATGGCTGGTCAACAGAAACTCAAATCCTGGAACTTGAAGTGCAGAATGCAAAAAAATAATTATTCGAATGAGGATTGAAAAAGTATCTAAGTTGCACCTTGCATATCACTCTTGCTATGCTGAAATGTAAACATATTCCTGTCCCAATTCTGAAGAAAATGCTTATACAGATTAGAAGGAGCAATATTTGTTTGATATCCCATAAAACAACTAAGTGACCACCATTTTGTGACAATATTCTTGACTGCACTCGGATTGTAACTCTCAAAGTTGCAATAAAATTCCCATAAAATGACCAGCACCCACCCCTTTCTCTATACCTGATAACAAGAACTAAACAGTGAGTATAAAACAAGCTCATAAGTCTGTCAAGTGTCATTGCCCGAGGTTATCATATGGTAGTTCTGAAAAGAACTACATGTAGTTGACAAAGACTGATGTTTGGCAATAAAATGAATAGTAACCATCGTCAGAGTCAAGGTAGAAAGAATATCATTATTGTCTGGCTGTTGCTGCCATTGCACAGTTAAGTGGTCACGTTATCAATCACTTTACTGAGCAACATTTATAAACTGGTCACATATTGGACCATATTGACTGCGATTCTGCTAAATGTGTTACAAAGCAGACTGAGAAGCTGGTTTATCAACTTAAAACAATAGTCAATGATGTTTGTAGACAACTGATCAACAACATCAAGTGATCGGACAAACAATCATCACTGAGTTTCGAAGAAAGACTCACAGGTTTAAGCCAGAGCTGACAAGCTAGGAATGACATAAATAAATGAAATTAGTAATAGAAATTTGTTTTGTCATTCTCAAGAGTTCTGGTTTCTGTAATTTTTTAATTTCTCCTGACATGCTTGAAGAACGAGATATATATGCATATATTGCGCAGCTAGAGCTCGCTCCGCCCCGCCCCGTCAGGGTTTGTTTACAAGTTAGGTGAAGTTTAATATTGCCCTACATTTGGCGATATTTATGTTTTGTATGTATCGGTTTCTTTTATTTTCTTTCAGTCAGTCGCGAACGATCCAAGAATGGCGTGACATACGAGTGGAGTCGTTTTTTCATCAATTTGCATAATTGCAAAATGTGCTTGTGACTGCCGACTGCGGAGCGCGGTAGCAGCAATTTAACGTTTGTGACTGCGGACCGCGGTAGCTATACAGTAAGATTTGATGAGGAATATTTGAGTGGCTGGGGTATTCTGAAGTTTAGCCGTTTATTTTTCACAAATGAACTAACAAAATTGAGGGAGTACTTTCAAGTTCTCCATGTATTAGAAAACAGAAAGGTTTCCACTAATTTACGCTTTATTGTTGAGTGCAGAAACAAATGTTACAGAGATCAATAACAATGTAACTGATAACGCGAAAACCACAGACATGCAACAGGTACATGTAGGTTGAAAAAGCAGGAATGGCGAAATTCCGATTACGGAATTCGGAATACGGAATTTGGAATTCGGAATATCATAATGATATAAAATATAATTACTCATGCGCATAGCGCGCATAAGGTTAGGTCTGCGGGCCGTTTTTCTTCGTCATTGTTTTTTCTTTTTGGTGTCACATTTGTCCATGCAAATTTATACATGTATAAATATGTTATTTACCGGCCGGGAGGTCCGTATAGGAAAAAACTGTGCCAGAGGTCTCGAGTACGGCCCGAGGCCGCAGGCCTATAGATGGTTTTCACTCACGTGACCTTCAGTCCTGTGGGACTCAAATAACAAAGGCCATGGCAGCCATGTTGGTGCACATAACAAAAGAAGTTCATTAAAATTCTTTTGTAGGTGTGCACCAACATGGCCGCCGTGACGTAACGTGAAAACCACCTATACGGACCGACCAAGACCGGTAAATAACTTATTTATTTTTTTCCTACTTCAATTCTACGATTTGCGGAGAAAATCTTGATACACTTGTACAGCTTTTCAAGAAATGTCTTTACGCGCCGCGTAAAGCAAAACTGACACAACGCGTTCAAAAAGTAACTCGGTAATCTTCACAACTTTTTCATTCGGAAACAAAAAAACTTACTTCGCAAAGTGACTTAATTTCTATCAGTTTATTTCTCTCGGTAGAATAAACGGCTGTTGTGTTTGCCTGCGGTGAGGATAGAGAAATGTTCTTGCCTACAGCGAAGCCGTGGAAAGCTGAAGATTAACTTTAAAAACTTTTCAAATTTTTCTACAAATGGAAAGTCGAGCATAATTCATTCATAGCAGTGCGAAAGCTTAAACTGAGCTATTCTTATTTAAAAACCATATCTTCTTGAATGAAAACTTACAGAATTTAGATAAAAGAAGGAAACTGTGGAATATAAGCATACTAACCGAGCAATGTAGTTAAAGTACGAATTATCTCGTAAAATCCGATCGCGAAAATGCGTATAAATTAACTGAAAACAACCCGTACAAAACTAGAATGACAAATTTAAGCAACGCTTTTTTAATGAAATTTCACAGAATTAGAATTAGAAGAAAAAGAAAAACGGAAAAATAACAACACTTAAATCAAATGCAGTCAAAACCTTTGTAAACAAGCGCTAGATTGTCTAATCACAGTAATTTTTTAAGTCACAAATGTCGCTCTGCAAAAAACAACAACAAACGCCGAACAAACTATAAAATCAACAAATCATAAAATCCAAACTTGAACTCGCCTTTTCGAAGAATAACATTGGCCTTTAATTTTACGGCTGATTTCTCTATCCACTTAGTGTAATCTCTCATTCTTCATTGAGTCTTTTTGATACCTCGTTGAAGCGTTAGGATCTTTAGCGTGTTTTCGGATCTTTGACAGCCGATGTCAGCCATGCATGGTGGAACTTTGCTGGTCGTTTTCTTCATTGTTTTCTTCATTTATGCCGTTAAATATTTTATCTAGCTAATAAAATTCGCTTTCGCTTTGGTAGCTTTCGTCTGGGTCCATATTTGACGAGAAAATTCAATAATACAGGGCTCACAAGCTTAAAACAACGGTGTAGTTGACGTTTTCTTAGTTTGTGTTCTCGTTAGTTTTGGAAAAATTTTCCATGATATTATGTAAACAAAACAAGACTTGAATTTTATTGTTTTTTTAAACTTCTCACGCGTCGCCTTTCGCAAAGATGTCTGTGCATTTTTTGCAATTTTGATTTCCAAATCAGTTTGTCGGGCAATTTTCAATAATATTTTATTCGGAGTAGTCATACTAGTTATTGACAAAAAAATTAGATGCACCGTTTTGCAATTACGCATTGCTTTCTATTTGCACAATACGCCATTTGCACGATGACGTCATATGACTACAACTACCACAATCCTTCAGTTTTTTGTTTTGTAGTGCAAATTAGGGCTATTGTTATTTAAACCTCACTGGGATTACAAAATTTAAATAACAAAGGAAAAACGAAATGAATTCTGGTAGTTGTAGTCAAATGACGCCATCGTGCAAATGGCCTATTGGGCTTAACTGTAGAATAGCGGGCCACTTATTTGCATTGCATTGAATAATATATATACATAGCCCAATGTAGACTAAAAAATGTTTTCAAATGAAGCGCTAAAAATTAGTTTCTCAGACGTTTCGAGGGTGCTGCCTCTTCATCAGTGAGTTTAAACGCAACTGTCAAAAAACAAGTATATGCGCGTGCTAAATTTAAAATCCCTAACAACTCAAAAAAAGCTTGCGTAAGGCGCGCGCGCACATACAGTTCTACTGAAATTTGAATTCGACATTGAGCCCATTGGGGCGCAGAGTTCTGTGGTTCAAGCAGAGTTCAATACATAGCCCAAGCCTAACAGCGTCGCACTTTGAACAAGCTTAACTAAGGTGAAACTTAACTGAGGTGAAAGGTTGGAAGCACAAGAATTAAGATTGACAACCGGGCTATTTTTCAATTTTAGCAATTCTCAAAAACAGTATTACGCGACCGTCTGCACAGTACATTTTTATAGACCGTACAAAAGTTCACAAAAACAACTTTTCTCTGTCTAGAATAACTAGTACCACTAGTTTCCGAATAAAATACAGTTTATGTTTGTCAAAAATTGCCCGAGAAACTGATTTGAAAATCAAAAATTGCAAAAATACACAAACATATTTGCATAAGGCGATGCGAGTGAAGATAGAACTGTACTATAAAATCAAAGTCTTGTTTTGTTTACATAAAATCGCTTTTCAATCTATCTAATGAATGCACAAACACATAAAAATGGACAACACAATCTTCTTTCGAAAAAATTTATTCAAATCTCCATTAGTTTACGTTTAAAAGCAAAACGCGTACCATTTAATTATAGCTCATCGAGTTTAAGCTTTCTTCGATGAAATTCAAGAGATCGATACAACTGAATTTAAGCACGTTTTAAAATCAATTCTCCAAAACTAACAATAACACTAATAAAAATTCACTCACAGATTGATATCAACATAAATTCTCATTGAAAACTGTAATCTGTTTTACCTTTAAGTTCCTCGCTTGCTTGGAAATTCAAATCTCCGCTTCTGGTTCTGAAATCCGTAGGAAACAAAAATCTCCCGCATTGATAAAAACGTAATACATGAAGTTTCTCGAAGCAAGATTTTATCCCTGAAAGCTCGTCTTTTTCCACTAAAGCGGCTTCTGAGTATCCCTTAATTAGTATCCCTGTCTTGAGTAGCAAACCGCAAAAAAATGCAGGAAAATAACGAGTTTAATTCTCCGCTAGACACAACAAAACAACTGAAGTGTTTACCGAGCTCACGGCTGTGTGGCCGCGCGAAAAACAAATCCTTGCTTTCAAGATCCCGGATGTTGTTCCAACACGGGCGGACGGACACGCGCCCGCGAAACATTCCGCTAGCCATGACCATGAAAAATGACGGCGTAGGTTCTATGAGTATGGAGCTGCGCAGCCAGGCCTTCGGCCTGGCAAGTGCTCCGCTATGAATGGTTTCTTTTGTTTTCATATGTCTCGTTCTATCAAACGTTTATAATCAGAAATAAAGTTTCCTTTCGCGAAAACATTATGTAAATAATCTTTACTGACAAGAATGGCATTCTATAAACACAGGAAAGAGGAACAATTAAAACAAATGTTAGAAAACATCGGATATAATAAAGCAGGTTGCTGTATTTAAATATTATTTTGTGATGTATATAAATAAATATAATTCGCAGAGGCTACTAACGCTCCGCGCTGCAATTAGGATAAAAAAAAAATTGCCAAGCCTTCCGGAACCAGAAAATCACTGAAACTCTTTTATTCAAGGGAAAGACATTTTGATTCAAGGAAATATGAGTTTCATTAAAACGTTTTGACCTTTAGAAAAAATATTTTGGATTCATGATCACGAAAAAAAAGCGCGCGATCGAATTACATTTCACATGCACACGAAATTTGCATGAAACGAAGCCTGGAAAGAAACTAATGGCAAAATCAAAGCAGTCATTTAAGGAACTAGCTTTATAGAAAAATTTTATTTCGATTTCATTTCGATTTGGCTTGAAATCACGGGTTTGTTTTTCATGGTGCGTCACGCAATATTTATTTTTAAAATGTTTCACCAATTTATTGCACCCATCACCACAGTTTTGACATTATAAAAGCAGAACCTCCTGAATGCGATTACATTTATTTTTTTCATTACCATTATATTTTGGGCTTCCAAAAATTGATTGGAAATCCGGTCAGTAGGAGGGGTCTCTTGGCTTGGAAATCCAGGCGGGAGGGGGGCCTAGCGGGCCAGGAAATCCGGGTGTATGGGGGGGGGGTCAAAAAATCTTGCCATCCGTTGGTGGGGGGGGGGGGGGGAGGGGGGTTGGATTCTTTTTGGAATAACCCAATGTAATACAAATAATTCACGGTTTGGAAAGTATTAGACTAGTGTTGGTTTGATCAGGAATCAATAAATTAAATATTCAACGCGAATACAGAAACATCGGTAGCTTCAATCAACTTGTCTTGAGTGATGGTGCAATGTGTGTCACGCAAAATTCGTTGAGAGGGGAGGGGTGCGTGACCCGTTTAAAATAAACGGTAAAACTTTCTTACGCAAGCGCATGAGTATAGGCTACTGGTACCCTCTTGTTTTATAATTTTAACCGACAATAATAGCGACCACCCCAAATGTTACAGCCATGCTCCGTCACGCGTGACCAGTAATCTAGAGAATGAAATGAACATTTGAATATTTCTTTGTAACGTCCGAGATTTGAATGAAACCTTGAAGATCTCTGTGGAAAACACTTTGAAAGTCACGAATTAACGGAAAATAACTTCGCTGCACGCATAAAAAAACCTAATATTGTTCGGATATGTAACATTTCAAACAAAATGGTATTTTGTTGCTCTTTGTTTTCGAAAATGCGGTAAAATTCTCACGGGAATTCCGAATCTCGGAATGAGTTTTCAAAACCGACGCGTAATCTTGAAAACTCCATTCAATTTTCAAAAATACTGGTCACGCGTGATGGAGCATGGCTGTAAACCAAGGTAGTTGCTTACGAGAGTTTACGGGAGGTATAACAAGAAGCTGTGCACAGCTTGAACTCGTGGCGTCTTTAACCATTCCAGTATTGATTCCCGAGTGTTTTGAGTGGTTTTACGGAAAAACATAAGCTCAAACTTGGGTCTAAAAAGTAAGACAAGTAAGGCAACACTACATTACGCTACATTCATTGATTCATTTTTGTTCCGGTGTATATCTACCTTATTATAGAAATATACTTATATTTGCCTGAATGAAACAGTGGCATAAACGAAGCAGTCGCTAGACTATCAAAAATGCCACATTTCAGATCCTGTCCGGTATTTCAAAAAGAAATGTTAGAGAAATTCAAACCTTTCCTACATACAAATCTACATGCCAACAAAGTTAATAGCGGAGCACTTGCCAGGCCGAAGGCCTGGCTGCGCAGCCCCATACTCATAGAACCATGCCGTCATTTTTCATGGTCATGGCTAGCGGAATGTTTCGCGGGCGCGCGTGTGCCCGCCCTCCTTCCGCCGTCGCGCAGGACCGGACTACTGCAGCTCCGCCGTCGCGCAGGACTAGCTCGCGGGCGCGTATGACGTCGCAAAACATGCGCGTACGACGTCATGTTGAAACCAAAGCGAGGCTTTGTTTTTCGCGCGGTTACACGACCGAATGTCACGTCAGCTAGAAAAACACTTTGATGTTTTGCTGTGAATTTACTAAGCGGAGAAAATCGTTTAAATTAAAGGCGTTATTTCCCTGAATATTTCGCGGTTTGCTACTCAAGACAAGGATACTAATTAAGGGATACTCAGAAGCCGCTTTAGTGGAAAAAGACGAGCTTTCAGGGATAAAATCTTGCTTCGAGGAACTTCATGTATTACGTTTTTATCAATGCGGGAGATGGTTGTTTTCTACGGATTTCAGAACCAGAAACGGAGATTTGAATTTCCAAGCAAGCGAGGTACTTAAAGGTAAAACAGATTACAGTTTTCGATAAGTGACTTTTTATTGGGGTTATTGTTAGTTTTGGAGAATTGATTTTAAAACGTGCTTAAATTCAGCTCTTGAATTTCATCGAAGAAAGCCTGAACTCGATGAGCTATAAGCTTAATTAAATGGTACGCGTTTTGTTTTTAAACCTAAACTAATGGAGATTTGAATAAATTTTTTCGAAAGAAGATTGTGTTGTCCATTTTTATGTGTTTGTTCATTCATTAGATAGTTTGAAAAGCGATTTTATGTAAACAAAACAAGACTTTGATTTTATAGTACAGTTCTATCTTCACTCGCATCGCCTTGTGCAAATATGTTTGTGTATTTTTGCAATTTTTGATTTTAAAATCAGTTTCTCGGGCAATTTTTGACAAACAAAAACTGTATTTTATTCGGAAACTAGTGGTACTAGTTATTCTAGACAGAGAAAAGTCGTTTTTGTGAACTTTTGTACGGTCTATAAAAATGTACTGTGCAGACGGTCGCGTAATACTGTTTTTGAGAATTGCTAAAATTGAAAATAGCCCGTTCGTCAATCTTAATTCTTGTGCTTCCAACCTTTCACCTTAGTTAAGTTTCACCTTAGTTAAGTTTCACCTTAGTTAAGCTTGTTCAAAGTGCGACGCTGTTAGGCTTGGGCTATCTATATATATTAGAACAAACTGGTTATGAAGCTCAACAAATTTCAAAAAGATTGCACAAATCTGCTTTGTTTTATGTTGAACGAACCGTGACCCTGCACATTGTTTTGTTTAACGTGCGAGCCCAAATGTTTCTACTGGTCAGTTGCTCATATGTATTTCAATACCTTTTGTGTTTTGTGCAGGGTCAAGGCAAACGAACAAGAGAAATGGAGAACAAAAGCATATAACAAAGGACTGACTGAGTTTCATAACCAGTTTATTCTATTAACTTGGGTTTTCCGATTTAGCGGAAATAACGCGGAAACGGAAGGATTTTTTCCGGATATATAAGTGATTCAATTATCCATTACATTATCACAATGGCATTCAATTCGTTCTATAGGTGTCAGTAGTAGCATTGTGTGTTCGTATACAAATGTGCACCGTATGCAAATTGACAGGAAGTTGAAGCATAGCACGTGCAGTTCGTGCTAAAAACAAAAGAAATTAAAAACATTAGGCATTACCACCCAAACCTGCAGTTGCGTAAGAAATAAATTAGCATACGAAAAAAAAACAGCTTTTGTCTCATACGAGCTCTGACTGAAGGAGTCAACATCGCTTCTTGTTGTCGAACGTTTTGAGAGCCAAAAATTCTGAAGATGAAAAGGGGAACCTGCCAAACAGAGCTCTTCTAAAGACAACTCGCTTAGTAAGTGGTGTATGATTTTTGCTGTTTAGCGACAGAGAATGACGAATACAAATTTTCTGCGATGAACCAACGTGGTTTCAGCACGTACGCAAAAATTCAACACTTGGATATTGGTTACATTATAGTCGCTTCACTTTTGTTAAGTTACGTTCCTTGTAGATGTTTGTAAAGAGAATAGCGAGCCGACTACAATGACTACTGAAAAGGGGCATAAACGTTAATTTTGCGCAAAAGTAAATCCACTGTGTAATGCAATCGAATTAAGACCGGTTCAAACTTTGACCTTCTCATGTGCCAAATCTAATGTAAATGAGCAAGAACAACAGAGTTTTCTCATTTGCATTAGATTCGGCACATGTGAAGTTCAAAGCTTGTTGAAAGAATATCAAAGATTCAGTCACCAGTTGTTGTGTCAGTTGATATTTTGATAATTAATATTAATACGTCACGTGCGGTGACTTTATATCTAATAAAACACCACATACTAATCTATAGTAATATTTTTATCAGATATAGTCACTGCACGTGACGCATTATCGATCATTTGATAGGTTTGTGGGCTTTTAATTGTTTGAAATTGCAGCAACCTATTCTATTTGCTTTAGAAAGTCTTTTCTATTGTCCAACATCTCAACAGAAAATAGACAATGAATAACTGGAAATGCATTGTGCAAATTGACCCAACAACGCATTTTCATGGGTCAATTAGCTAGCAAGGCGGAAAAAAGTCTTTCCGTTTCCGCTAAATCGGAAAACCCATGATGCCCATATTAATGACGAGCAGCTTGATATGTTAAGTTGTTAAAAAATCCTCGTGTTACAAGATTTAATGATACATTCACAGATGTCGACATAGGTCAGCTAATACAACAACAAAGGCGATATGACAACCTTTTACTATTAAAACAGACGTTTATAACTACCAGCACACGCGAAAACCCGCCACGGATATTTATCGTCCGATCCGAGAACAAACATTTTATACCAGATCCAGTTTAATATAATGGAACCCCGCCTTACGGTCACCTCGTTACAGTCGAGCCAGGTCAAGCGTACCCCCCTAGATAATATTAACGAGTTGATTGTTTGAAAATTGACCCGTTTCAAATAATGCATTCATTTTTGAAATGTTCGAATCAAAATTCGATTGCTAAATGCTCCTTATATGGTTCATAAGTTGATAATTTTCAATAAACTTTATTCTCTGTTTCTGAAAGAGAACTTTTTCAAAACATTTCTTCGAGTTCGAGTGTCACTAGCATACAACACATGCACGAAAATGAAATCTGATCTCGCCATACAGCGAGACGCAAACGGCGGGGAAATTATAGCATGTAACGCAACATTTATCATTTTCTTTGCAATTTTTTAGTCTGATGTTATCACTTACGGCACAGGAAGCTTTGCAGATGATAGAAAAGTTTTAACATGGGTTTACTTTAGAAGAAAAATTATTATCGTGTCAAACGATTACGGTGTATTAGGGACTGGTCATAAAGTACAGGAGGGGGTGGGCCGGAAAAAAAGGGGGGGTGGGCCATCATTTTTGTGGTGAAAAGGGGTGGGTCAAGAAACATCATGCAATACATTGGGGGTGGGTTATGAACAATTATGTTTCAATTTTATTAGCTGCAGATATGTATACATACACAATTTAACACAAATTGGCAGTAATGTAGCATGATAAATGACGGAATAAAACTGCTCCTTATTACACTTACTGGCCATAGTGGCAGCTAGCTGTTTTTACAAAGATTATGTCAACAAGGAATATTCATGTGAAAAAATAAACAGAATAATGAGATGAAGGATGAGGTGAAGGATGCAGTAGTTTCAATAACAGACCATTTGGAGCAAGATTTTACCGACATCACAGTCACCGGAGAACAGTTATGGGAAGTATATGGTGTTCTCCAAAGAAAGGTGGACCAGGTCCTAGAATGCATCAACGACAATCATACACAATTTAACACAAATTGGCAGTAATGTAGCATGATAAATGACGGAATAAAACTGCTCCTTATTACACCTACTGGCCATAGTGGCAGCTAGCTGTTTTTACAAAGATTATGTCAACAAGGAATATTCATGTGAAAAAATAAACAGAATAAAAGCAACAACCTATAAAACATTGCATGCAACGTTTAGTCTGCATCAGTGACATCATCATCAGTGGAGTCATCGTCAGTATCTGTGTCACTGTCTGTTTCTAAATTAGCGTTTAAAGTGTTACTGATAAGCAGAGAAAACTTCCACAGCATGATTTCAGTACTCCCTAAGTGCACATTACTCCTTCATTGTTTCGTTTTATGACCGAACACCAAGAAATCATTGATGGGAAACTTCATCTTGTGAATGACACAGATCAAACTATAGTTACAGTCAGGTCAAAATACTACATTGGAAGTTCGGGAAGTATTCGGGCTTCAGAGACCATGCTTCTGCGAAGAGAGCTTCCTCAACTGTTCGAGGTCAGTAGAGGTCCATACAGATATAGCAGTATTCCATTAAGGCGGTTTTGTGCACACGTTCATGACTGTCTTTACTACTTTCAAGACACGTCAATGTATGAAGACATAATGGCAGTAACACAAAAGCCCAGTTGCAAGTTCCGCGAATATGAAATGATGCGTTTGTCATGGCTTAGACGTGAATTGAATGCAGCTATATTAAGATGGGATGAAGACAAAATTGACGTCAAAGTTGAAGATGCTAAGCTTATGGAAATGAGGTGAAGGATGCAGTAGTTTCAATAACAGACCATTTGGAGCAAGATTTTACCGACATCACAGTCACCGGAGAACAGTTATGGGAAGTATATGGTGTTCTCCAAAGAAAGGTGGACCAGGTCCTAGAATGCATCAACGAGTTGAAGTTGCCACCAGTCAAGACTGACATCCTTAAGAATACAGATGCAGGGCCTGGTGTGGGAAGCAGCAATGTAGAAGTGAGATACAGAGATGCCGAGATGGCTAGAATCCTCAATTCTGATCATGTGAATAGAATTCACAGAGCAAGAGATGACAGTGGCCAGAATGAGGCAGAGAGATCAAATGCATGTATTGATGAAGCACTGGTTGATGGTGGGGCCATGCAATGGAAGTTCCATGACGCACTTGATGGACTGACATAAGATGAAATTGCAGCACTCTCACTTGATGATATCAAGAAACGCGAGGAGCTGGCGATAGAACAAAATGCGTGGACCGTTGCCCGGAATGTGGCTGAAAGAATCAATCACGAGCCAGGTCCAATCATTTCTGACCCCACACAAGAATGCACAGTTTTTCTTCAACACAGAACAACTACGCCAGTTTGTTTCGGCACCAGATTCAAAGAAGAAAGACATACCAGGATCTGCATACTTTGAGAAAATAAATACGTTTATGGAAGGACATATACAGGTGGGAGAGCTCTACTTGAAATATATAAAAGATGACTGCCAGAACACAAACATGCAAAACCCTCTGTGAGTTTTGTGCTAAATTTCCCTGTTCAGCTCCAGGCTTGGAAAGAGTTCCAAGGCCAATGCCAGATCAGAAAGCTCTACCAGAATTGTGTTACTTGCCCTTTGACAAGACCCCTACTGTTACGTCAAGTGGTTCTCAAAGGGATGTAGATGATTATCAGCCAAGAGCGCAAATTAAAAAGAAATTTGAAGATGGGACACTTACATTGGATGACGCAGAGTCTATTGGAATGTTTTCAAAAAGATTTGCTGTGGAGGAAAGTCTAACAAGAAAGTACCTGGAACATTTTGAATACATACGATTGAAAAACGAAAAGCGGTCTGAAGAAAGAAAGCGAAAAAAACAAGAGGAAGTCATGAGAACCTATGATGACTTTGATTGGGTAGAGATGTTCCACAAGGGAACACTATCAAAACTAACTGTCCCTGCTCTAAATTTATTCCTTGATAGGTATCATCTGGCCCATGGCAAGATGAAAAAAGCGGAGAAAGTAAATACAATCAATGCATGGTTAGCAAATTCAGAATACCACAAGATACAACATAGTGGAATTCGTGATCAAGATAACGAAGCTAAAGATGATGATGGTGATCCTGCTGAATCAATGGACAGTGATGTCTCTGATGATGAGGATGATGTAATTTTACTTGAGGTTGGTGAGCCCAGTGATGACGATGGAAGTGACTCAGAGAATGACGAGATATTACAGCCTAGTAACTCCAGAATTGGAAGGTCATGTACAACATTATTTGACCCGTAATTTCTATGGAGACTTCGATTGATACCATAAAAAACAAGGTTAATGGTATTTTATCTACTGTTTAGTAACTTAAGATGCCCCTGGCAAGAGGGGGGGGGGGGGGGGGGTGGGTCAGTGATTTTTGTGTCAGGATTAAAAGGGTGGGCTACATTTTTTGTGTTAACTGGGAAGGGTGGGCCACTAAAACGTTGTCTACTAGAAAATCGATTTTTCCGGCCCACCACCTCCTGTACTTTATGACCAGTCCCTTAACTTCAACGTCTTCCCCGCCATTTGTCTTCAGTTTGACAAGATCAGATTTCATTTTCGTGCAAGTGTTGTATGCTAATTTGTAAAAAAAATTCAAACTCGAAGAAATGTTTTGAAAACGTTCCTCTTTCAGAAACAGAGAATAAAGTTTATCGAAAATTATCAACCATATAAGGAGCATTCAGCAATCAAATTTTGGATTCGAACATTTCAAAAATGAATGTATTATTTGAAACGACTAACGGTTCAATTTAGGGGTTGACACATTATGCCGGCATTATTTCGATCATAATAATGTACATGAAAAAATTACTCAATTCTGATTGGCTAAGAGCAGTGCAGTTCAAGTGTAACACCAGTGCAAAAAGTGTAACACCAGTGCAAAAAGTGTAACACCAGTGCAAATTACAAATCAAAATTCTCGATTCTGATTGGTTGAAAGACAATAGAAAATAATGTAAACCAATCACATCATGTAAAATGATGACGTAATTTTGCGCGGAAAGATTGAAAAAAGTTTCAATCTCGAGTGAGAAAAAAAATGGCTGCCATTTTTAATCAACAAAGGTTTGCTTTGTCTACCGATGAAACTATAGAGGAACTCCGAAATGGATCTAAAAATCCAAACACCAGCACGAGTACGTCGTTTTGGTTGAGTGTGTGGAAGACATGGTGTGAAGAAAAAAACATTGTTTTAGAAATCGAGGAACACGAGCCGGCTGACCTGAACAAATTACTCGAGAAATTCTACACAGAGGTCAAAAACAAAAACGGGGAAGATTACGAGCCAGACAGCTTGAGAGTTATGATTGCTGCCCTCGACAGGCATTTAAAAGACAGACACTACCTATTATCAATCGTGAAAGACCGAGAATTTCACTCATCCAAGCAGGTTTTAGAAGGGAAAGCGAAATTACTACGACAGTCCGGCCGGGGTAAACGCCCCAACAAAGCCAGAAATTTGACAAAAGAAGAGGAAGAAGTTCTTTGGAAAGAAAACAAGTTTGGATGTAAAACACCAGAAGCATTAGTGAACACAATGTGGTGGTTACTTACTCAGCATTTTGGACTCCGTGGTCGGCAAGAACACCGAGAGATGAAAATGGATGACTTTCAGCTCTGCAAAGACGACAACGGCGTCGAATTCGTACAGTACACAGAAGGTCAGACCAAAACCCGGCAGGGAGGCTTGCACACAAAGACCCGAGATTTCCAGCCACGAATGTTTGCAGTTGGAGGAGAAAGATGCCCAGTGGCTCTTTTCAAGCAGTTTGTGAGTCGCCGACCTGAAAACATGAAGACGACTGGTGCATTTTACCTCTCCATCAAAACAAACAGAAAGCCAGACGACAACTTGTGGTTTAAAGTACATCCGATGGGTGTTAACAAAATCAATGCTATGATGAAGAGCATTGTCGCAGATACCATTCTTGAAAGCACCAACAAAAAGTTCACCAACCACAGCGCTCGCAAAACGGTCGTAAGCAAGTTGAAGAAAGCAAACATCGAGCAGTCGGGCATCGTGAAGGTCACCGGGCATAAGAACATCCAGTCCGTAGACGACTACGATGAAGCCAACGAAGACGAACAGCGCCAGCTTTCGTATGCAATTTCAGGAAGAAACAACTCAATGTTTGGCTTAAACCAAAGTTCTTCATCCATCAATCCAACGATGATGGAAGCCCAGGATCAAAATCTGTTGAACACTTTCAACTACTGCCAGGTTTCATTCAACTTCAATAGCAAGTCTCCAAGTCCAGTCATTCCAAGTGTGAAGCCTATCAAGCGCCGTCGATCTCATATTATCGAGAGCGATTCAGACTCCGATTAAAAAGGACTTTTTGCTTACTTTTTGCCTTAGTTTGGCTTGAAATTCTTTATATGAAAGTCTTGTAAATCTTGTTGAAAATGACATGTGCAAACGAAACCGTTGAGTATTATGGACTGATCTTCATCAGCCAATCAGTAAATAAAGTGTCAAATACGCGTCAAATGCTCACTTCCTGTCTGAAGATCTTCACTTCCTCTCGGCAAATTTTTTCATGTATAATTATTAATAAGTAATCATACGGTTTCGAGTTCAATTTGGGATTAATTTGCACTTGTGAGTTTTTCAAAAAGCTCAAATTGCACTCGCCGAAGCGGCTCGTGCAATTTGAGCTTTTTGAAAAACTCACTCGTGCAAATTAATCCCAAATTGAACTCGAAACCGTTTGATTACCTATACTAATACTATAGGTGGAGCATCGAGCATAATGCCGGCATAATAGTGCTATTTTGCCGGCATAATAGTGCCATTATGCGACATAACAGTTATTTCTTTTTTTTTTTTTTAGAGCTACTATTGTCCGTTTACAAAGTAAAAACTACAAAATTTCAATCACGGGGTAATAAGTTTAGTGCCCAAATCTGCATTAATAAGTTTAGTGCCCCAATTACGTCACATGTATTAATTTTCCTATCTTACTTGAAATCCTTTGGATTATGTTACTAATTTATCATGAAAATGGTTTTTATTTTCGCGCTTCATGGGGGTCCGGGAAAACTTTTTTACGGAATAATTACGAGCATAATAGCATAATTACGAGCATAATTTGGAGCATAATAGTCCGTTTTGAGGGCAATGCCAAAAAGCATATTCAAAAACTCATTAATAATTCATGAACATATCAGCCAATCACACGACGCAAATCGATCACGTGTATGAGCCTTTATACCTGGTAATCTACGGTCATTATGAAAAGCCTGGTGGCGGCTTTGATTTCAGTCACAGGGGAGTTCGGGGCTGAATGGGCAAACAATGCAACTATCGCTGAATGATATTTATATTAAGATCACACGTAATCTTTATATAAAGATTACTGATATGGGTAGTATAATTGTTCAAGATTCTTAGTGCAACAAATGGTGACTTGAATATTTTTGTGCAGTACTGTTTTACGAAATCTGGTCTTTCGCCATTCTATTTGGAATCTTCTCAACAAAATAAACAACCAACAGTTTAACAAGTGAGCCGTTATTTGAATGACACCAGCGCCCTCGTGTAAATTGCCAGGTAAGCGACTGGTTCGCAGATGCAAGCTGCTTATTTCTACTTGTTCTCTACCTCTAAAAAAAAATTGTCAGCCGTTTTATCTACAGTACCTGACTAACTTTAGTATAGCATTTTTCAGTAGATGTTTTCCCTCAGAACTATAAAATCCCAAAACTTTCGACAGGAGCCGGGAAGCAATGGTCACTTCGTCGAAGACGTGGCACATGTGTTGTATGCTAATCAGTCTAGTCTACTTGTTTTTCTCGTATACTAATTTCCTCTTTGCACAAAAGCGCAAATGTTTTAATTCCGAAGGGACACGCTTTTGAAAGAATGTTTTTGAAGCCGTTCAAAAAACTCGCAGCACGTGTATTATCAGGTGTAAAAACTCTCGGCTTCGCCTCGAGTTTTTAAACCTGATAATACACTACTGCTCGTTTTTTAAACTATACATAGTCGATTTTAGCAGCATAATGTATCAACCCCTAGTTCAATTTTCAAACAAGAGGCTTACCCCGTAACCTATACTCGTACCAGTATACGTTACTTGCGGGGGACACTTACGTAACACAACAACAGGCAAATAAAATCAAAATTAGTTTCGCTTCTGCTTGCATGCGTTCGTATTCTCGTACCCAGAACTAATGCGATGCTGAAATAACGGACGAAAACAGAAAGAATAAAAAGAAAAACGGAGGGCAAATTTTACCTTGTTACCGTATCCGTCACGAATAAACAGTAACAAACAAAACCCAAATTTGTTTCGCTTCAGGCTTGCAAAACGACGCCGATTACACCGAATCCCAAGTACCGTGGGCTCAAAATGTCTTGCAGTGCATGCGTGCGTATCCTCGTACCCAGATCTAACGCAATGCACAAAAGTAGATACGAAAACACGGAGGAAAAGGAGAAAAACGCAGGCCAATACTTGACTCGTTGCCGTACGGGCACGAGTAATAATCAACTCATTAATATTATCTAGGAGGGTACGCTTGACCTGGCTCGACTGTAATACGGTCACCTCGTTATTACGGTCACTTTTTTTTGCCCCGGCGAAACGCCCATACATTTTCTTATAACAAGAGGCTCCAAGCAGCCTTTACTCATGCGCATGTGTAAGAAAATTTTATGATATATTTTAAACATGATAAGAAGATCTGGAAGATGTCCGATATGGACATAAGTTGCTCCTTTCATTCAGTCATCGTTCCTGCAAACCACGTTGTTTACTATTGAATGTTTTGGAAATGAAGGCTGTACCACAATGAAGCCAGTGATTCTTCTAAGTCTTATATATACCAAACGTGAACATAGTAACGTATGTAGAGTTGTATGAGATGCTGTCTTGACATCTAAGTAACGCTCTTTTACCGAAAGTGACAGTAGCCGGAAGTCACTAAACAGGAAGTGCAAATGGCGAAGACATGAACCGGAAGTGCGCAATTTAAAATATGCGTGCATAAATTTGCATGCAAAATCGTGACACAAAAAATAAAAATAATAAAAATAATAAAAATAATAAAAATAATAACAAGAAAAACGGGGCCGAAACCTTACCTCATGCCACTTCGCGCATGAGTAAAAAACGGAGCCGAAACCTTACCTCATGCCGCTTCGCGCATGAGTACTAAAACCCCGTTAATGCGGCCACCCCCGTAATACGGCCAACGGCCACATTCTGAAATCCCAACCTGTATAATCCTTTAAAATTTTACCCCGTTTAATAATACGGCCACTCGAACCAAATACGCATTAATTATTGACCAAACAAAACAAAGAGCGCTTACCATTTGAATGGAATTTCCGGTAAGAATTTTCCGACAAATGGTAATGGACTTTCCTTACTGAAGGAAACGGAACAGGAATGACCTGTACCATTTGTATTTTACCGAATGCCGAGAGGCACTGAGGGTAAAAAACAAAACGACGGCGGGAAAAATTAACAGGCAAATACTTTTATACGCTTGCCCTAAAACGCAATTGTACGCTTTCAAGCCCTTCTACAATTCTCCAATTTTACCAGAACAATCACTTATTTATTTATTTATTTATTTATTAGCTCAAGTTAACGCTAGAATTCCTAGGTCTGATTCTTTGCTATTTTCCACTACGTTTAAATTATGTGAATCGCTCATGCAGCAAGCACGATTCTTAAAAGTTAAAGTAAACAACTGGCGGCAATAATAATAATAATAATAATAATAATAATAATAATAATAATAATAATAGGGTGCCCTAGGTCCATGGTTTGGACCCGGCCCCCATGGAGAACACATAATTATATAGAGAACACATGATAATAATTATAATAATATTTTACATTTATATAGCGCGAACCTCTATATGAATATAATCAGTTGCGCTTTACATTTTTATGAGAATGAGATCGGCAATCAAAAATGTCCATTTATAAGCTTGCCCTAAAACGCGATTTTACGCTTTCAAGCCCTGCTACAATTCTTCAATTTTACCAGAACAATCACTTATTTATTTACTTATTAGCTCAAGTTAACGCTAGAATTCCTAGGTCTGATTCTTTGCTACGTTCGACTACGTTTAAATTATGTGAATCGCTCATGCAGAAAGCACGATTCTTAAAAGTTAAAGTAAATAACTGGCGGCAATAATTGCTGCGAGCCCCCAGGCGAGTAGCACACTAATCTTTGGTTTACCTGTGGTTGCTTGGGTTCCCTGTGCTTTATGTTATGCTGCTGCAGTCTCGACTTTTGAGATTTTGAGGTTTGTCACGATGATTTTGAGCAAGCGTACATCCAGCGGTGTCATCATAACTTAGATGCGCCTGGATCTGGATGCATCTTTCGCCGTCCATATCCGTCCAAAGCACATTCTCGCTTCTCTTCGCTTCTTCGATATTTGCAAATGTATCATGCCAAATTCGAATTTATTTGTTGCTGGAAGCATTCATCAAGGTCACGAACGATTTAATGACATTTCACGGGGAAGACAATGTTTTTTTTTATGAGTTTTTCAGCGTTGTTACGTGCTCAGAGTTTGCCGATTGAACAATGGACCGGAGTAACTGCAGAATACCCTGCCATTTCGAGTGCCTCAGGAAAAAAGTCTGTACGCGGTACGCAGTGGCAGTATGACGACATGACAAGACAACATATTTTCTTGCTTACGCGGTACGCAGTCATTAAATAATCCAAGAGGACAGGGCAATATTTTTTCTTGCCTACGCGTTACGCGGAACACAGTCGTTAGATAATCAAGAGGACAGGGCAATATTTTTTCTTGCTACGCGGTACGCGGTACGTAATCGTTAAATAATTCAACTGTGTTGCCTACGCGTTACGCGGAACAATGGATCACAAAGAGCATTCATCAAGGTCACGAACGATTTAGTGACATTTCGCGGGGAAGCAATGTTTTGTTTTATGAGTTTTTCAGCGTTGTTTTGCCTCAGAGTTTGCCGATTGAACAATGGATCACAAAGAGCATTCATCAAGGTCACGAACGATTTGGTGACATTTCACGGGAAAGGCAATGTTCTTTTATGAGTTTTTTAGCGTTGTTACGTGCTCAGAGTTTGCCGATTGAACAATGGATCACAAAGAACTACTTATATGGTATGTAATTCGATTGCAATTTTGAAGGCAAGGACCAACGTAACAAAACAGAAACACCGGATCCAAATTGAGGATCTAATCAGCTATAAATAATAGTAAATCAGCCTTGCTTTTTTTTTTGTTTATGTAATTCGAAAATCATGGTAATTGACCCAATAAATAAATAAATTTATGAAATTATCAAAATCTGTATGTAAATTTACTGTTTCCGTTTTGTTTTACTGCCCAGCATCTGCTCGCAGCATTATCATTACAGTTTGTAACCTCTAGTAATAATAATAATAATAATAATAATAATAATAATAATAATAATAATAATAATAATATTTTACATTTATATGAACCTCTATATGAATATAATCAGTTGCGCTTTACATTTTTATGAGAATGAGATCGACAATCAAAAATGTCCATCTTTCTAACCTGTAATTTCACAATCATGCTGTAGAAAATCTGTCACTATAGCCGATGAAAAGTGGCTATTTTCATACGAAGAAACCCGGAGTAAATTTCCGTCTTCAAAGTGATCCGCCATCTTCGAGCTTCTTTATTTCACGAAGAAGCCTGGTACAAGTGATGCGAACAAATGGTACAGAAAATTCCGGTCGTTCCGGTGAAAGCGAGGAAAAGGAAATACCTTGAAAGGTATTACCTTTCTTCCTGAAAATTTCCGTCAGGATGAACCGTTCCATTTGTTTTTCTACCGGAACAACCGGTGTTTTCATACAAATGGTAAACGCTCAAACACTGTACAGTACTTGAGAAACAACACTGTATTTACTCACAACGCCTGTAACTTGTCACGTCATTGACCTCTGTCGTTAACGTAATCAAACAGCAATTTACTTTCCTATCATGAAAAAGAAACATAGACCAGTCACAAAATTTGACCCTACCCCGTTAATACGGCCACAGCCAAATTTTCATGGCTCGTTGGTAACCTTATTAATGGGCTTCCACTACACACGTAGTGAAAATTGACGGAGAAATGACGGTATAACTTTTGTGGGCGGAGTTTGTTTATGAAGCGATATGTTTTTTTTAAGCGCTGTTTTCTCAAAGTTAATTTTTCGCTTGTTGGGGACACTTTAAAGAGCTACAACTCAAAGGGAATTTGTTCGATTTTCCTCAAATTTGGACAGAAGCTAGGTTAACATATAATAAAAAAATTTTTTTTTTCGTCAAGAGCCATTTCCGTGCGATCATTCCAATTTTTTTTCTCCCTTTTTCGAAAATATTCTGTAACTTTTCACTGCAATTGAATATGGGAAATCGCCGACACGGTTTTTTAGCGCTTCGTGTCCGGAAACCCGAGAACAAATCAAATTAGCAAAATACAATAATCGCTTTGAGTTATAGCGTTTTAAAGCTGATTCGGACGTTCGAATTTAGACGTCAAAATGCTGCCCGAGGCCGAAGGCCGAAGGCCGGGCAGCATTTTTACTGTGCTGCTACTGTTCCCGGGGCCACTTAAACTAAACTAACCAATCAGATTACGGGTAACGAACATACATTCCAACTAAAATCGTTTGAGCCAATCAACGTTCAGAACAAAAAAGTCAGCAAAAGATAACTTGTCAAAAGACAAGGCGAAGTGGAAATCTATAGATGAATACCAGCTGTATTCGGGAAGGTTTCTTCCTGCTGCTTTTTATGGCTTTGCGAGGGTTGAAAGGGATGCATATTCGAAGCCAGGGAGAAGAAAATTATTAGTGAACATTGCGAAAAGCAGTCGTTGGGCAGTCGCGCCGCAAACTCGGAGTGAACTTGACGAGTTTCGCCTAGAACAGTCCGCAAGTATATTTTTATGTTAACTTCCAATAATTATTAGTAGTCATATCAGCTCCTTCAGACCCGTTTCTCGCGCGGACCCTCTAGGTTGGATTCTCGACTTTCAAATTTTAATGAGATGACCCCTCAGAGACCAGAAGGCATCCCGAAGACCCCTCGGAGATCCGAAGTCATCCCGATGAGGATCCGGAACAACGTAAGCAAAAAAACGGCAGGGAAGTATCACGCCACCCCACATTTACGTTATAAGTCACGAAGGATATTTATTTTTGAAAGACGAATCGCTGGTTTCCTTGTGGTAGCCTTCTTTATAAAAACAATCAAAGGAAGGAAAAAGTGGGTTTAACGAGTACGAAAATGGATACATTTTTAGAGCAAAACATGGAAACGAGACAAAGTGCAGCGGAGCGAAAAAAAAATAAGAAGTCAAAATTACCGTTCCACTTGATCGCATGTATAA
Organism: Cladopsammia gracilis; assembly: GCA_022457155.1. Lineage (NCBI taxonomy): Eukaryota > Metazoa > Cnidaria > Anthozoa > Scleractinia > Dendrophylliidae > Cladopsammia > Cladopsammia gracilis. The sequence goes on along the minus strand of JAJGOT010000313.1, from coordinate 644,034 downwards.
ATTATATTCGAGGGAATAGGTTGCATGAAAACATGGTATGGAATGTGTCCAGGCTTGTTATGCTGTTCCATTGTTCGTTCTTGTTATTCCAACTGAACAAAAACTGTTTGCAACGTGAAATTTATGTCTATTTCGAGGGCCAAAAGGGACAAAAGGGCCAAAAGGGCACTTTTTCATCTGTTATCGACCCTGTATCATCGTGTGAATTGCTCTGAGTTGCTCTGAGTTGCTCCGAGTTGCTCTGAGTTGCTCTAAGTTGCTTCGAGTTGCTCCGAGTTGCTCCGAGTTGCTCTGAGTTGCTCCGAGTTGCTCCGGGTTGCTCAATCAAATGGTCTGAGTTGCTCGCTCAAGTGCTCTGAGTTTCTTACTCAAATGTTCTGAGTTGCTCTGAAAATAACAGAGCTGAGTAGCTTATTATGGGTTTCTTTAACCAGTGAATAGTCTTAATCATCATGAAAACAAACGCCCAAAACTCAACTGGACAAGGCAGTAGCGCTGCCTTAACCGATTGTTTTAGTTGCTCGATATTTCGATTAACATTAACGAATATTTATTTCGAGCATTCGAATTTAAGTGTGTTCTTGAATATAAATGATTTAGCTTTTGAAGGAACACTCTTAAGAACTAACAATAAATGTAATTACCTTTTGTTAACACTCACTCAATCACAGACGTAGCGTAATTCAAACTTGAACGTGCTGTGCTACAACATCAATTGAAGAAAGTTATCACATGAAAAGAAAAATACGGTGAAATTGCTTTCAGCATCTCACATTTTAAAGCAATGTTTGCTTTTCATGCATAAAAATACACTTATCTAGAAAGCAAAATATCGCATAAACTTTTCTTTAAACAAGTAGACATGCGTTGCGTTGTTTAGCAAATTGTTTTTAGTACTTCGAATAATAGTGTGCGTTAAAGACTTTAACATTCAACTCCAGAACGAATAGAGATTTTAAAATTTAACTCGCAATCTACTGATACTCAGAAATACCCCACGCTTCAATCAAACAACGAGCGAAGCTATTCGAATTTAGCGCGCGTCAATACCGTAAATTTCCGAATATAATCCCCGGGGCTCATATTTTTCAACGCACCTTTTTGAGGGTCCTAGAGGGTCCGCGCGTAGGGTCCGCGCGAGAAACGGGTCTGAAGGAGCTGATAGGACTACTACATGTATTATTATCCATTCTACATCGCTAGCCGTTAGCTTGCCGTTCAAAAAAATAATCTTCAGCAGTTCGAACGGCTGCTGCTAGCTGTTCAAAAAATTTATCCGTTCAGAAAAAAATATTCAGCCGTTCGAACTGCTTATGTTCAGTATCCGTTTAGACTAAAACGAACGGCTACGCTAAGCCGTTCATTTCAACGGCTATCGAAAGAGCTCTAGTCTTTTGGCCGGTGTTGATTTATTTTTGTTTTCGTTCGCTCACCACGCCATTTGCATACGTCAAAAATAATTTGAAACCTTTTGGATATAACCAGGATTAACTAATCAATGATATCAATGACATCAATGTAATCAATGAGTTATCAATGGGTAATCAATGAGAGTAATCAATTGATTACTCATCGAGTATTGCCAATACTCAATGAGTACTCAATGACTAATTATAATCAATGACCCACAAAATTTTTGGTCATTGATTAGTCATTGATGTCATTGATTAGTCATTGATTTGCATGAAAAGAGGTGTTGACAGGCCAGATATGACTCAAGCTTGTGATAACGTGAAACGTGACCTTTAGAGTTTTGCTGTTAAAAGTATATCCCAAAGGATTTTTCTTTTTTGTATGAGATAAGGGGAGGCTCTTTGTATATTTCTCTTAGCAACGGTTGGTTCTGAATTAAATGCCATTTGCTCGTTAAGATGTTTTTAAGATTAGGCAACACCGGGTGGTACGTTGTTACGAAAGGTAGAATTCTTTTTCGCACGTTCTCCTTTTGCTGCAAAGATGACTTCCGTTCACTGAATTTTACCTCGAAAATTATTTCCTCAATGAGATTGTTAGTGTAGCGTCTAGCACGGAGGCGTGCTTTGAAGTTGTTGATATTCTCATTTCGCTGAGGAATTTGTTTTTAAAAGTCTCAGGGCTTCACCTGAGCCCTTTTCTGATCCCTGGTGGGTGGCAGGAAGAGAAATGGGTGTACTGGAAGGTCTCTGTTGGTTTAAAATGAGTAATCAATGACATCAATGAGTAATCAATGACCCACAAAATTTTTTGGGTTCGATTAATTATTGATTACTCATTGAGTCAATACTCAATGATTAATCAATTGATTACCCATTGATTATCCATTGATTACTCATTGATGTCATTGATCATTGATTAGTTATGCCTGGATATAAACATCTCGCTATTCACAGAATTATAAACACGCATTCAAAAGAGAAGCACCTCCAGAGTACGTAGTCATTCTATTGCCGAAACGATACTTGGAAATGAAAGCAGGGAGTTTGGAAAAGCTTAGTCTTAATTTTGTCCAGCAAAACTACAAAGGAAACAGGATTCTTTATAGAAGCGGACAGTCAAAAAGTGTGTTGCGTTACCAAAACTGTCCCGTATGCAAATTTCAGCAAAATGCAGAGTTACGCTTCGGTTAGTACAGTGCTCGAACAGTATAAATCTGATGGTTTCATCGTCCTTAGAAGGGCTTGGTAAATGTAAACATTAAGCGTGCAATTTACTTGAAGATTTTTTATTCTAAGACCGAAAAAGACTCGGGTTTAGATTTTATTAAATTGTTCCTTCGCGTCTTTGATTGTTCGCTCAAAATTTTTCCATATCCGTTTTAGCCGATTACAACCAGCCTTTCGAAATTTTTCTTCTGCCGGCCGTTTAGTTTATCCGTTCAACTTCACCCGTTCGAAATTTCGAAATTTACGCTTCGGGTCATTGTTTTCTCTGCGCTGTTGATTGGCTTAAACGATTTTTAGTTGGAATGTATTGTTCGTTTCCTGTAATCCGATTGGTTAGTTTAGTTTAAGTGGCTCCGGTAACAGTAGCAGCACAGTAAGATCGAGGTCACAGTTTTTCACTATACGGACCGACCCTAAGCCGGTAAATAACTTTTTTTTTCCTCTGTCTATCAAATCACTTTATAATACTCACGAAAGCGTGACCGTGACCGTGGGCAGAGATAGGAAAATCTGGACCACGCTAAGAACTAATCAGATCCCAGGATTCGTTAACGTGCTCTCTTGGAAAAAAATATAGAAAATACTAATAAATGTATGGTGAAAAACCGTGCAGAAGTTCCATGTGTAGCCTTTTCTATTTGGTAATACTTTGGTTAGTCTGAAGTGTCAGACGCTTTCTTGCCTTACCTCCTGTGGGCGCCGGCGAGAGAGCGTCTGAATTCTGAATGTAATAATGCCGTCCGGTTACGTCACGGACTAAATTATGTCATTTCTAAATAAATTAAAATGTAATCAAAATCAAAAAGGTGGCCACGAGTCATGGGAAAAAATAATAATAAAGGTAAAATTCATTGAACGGAAGTTATCTTTGCGGCAAAAGGAGAACGTGCTAAAAAGAATTCTGCCTTTCGTTACAACGTACCACCCGGCGCTGCCTAATCTTAAAAACATCTTAAAGAGAAATGTAAACATCGAGAAAGGGCCGCCATCATTGAAACTGAACATTAAAACAAAGCTTCGACCAATAAGAAGCTGTTTTTTATTGAGAACCAGTCAAAATGTACCTACCATGCTCGCACTAATCCGTGACGTAATAGGACAGCATTATTACATTCAGAATTCAGACGCTCTCGCGTCGGCGCCCACAGGGTGTAGGGCGAGAAAGCGTCTGACACTTCAGACTATAGAGTGTTTTCACATGACGTCACCGCGGCCATGTTGGTGTCCCAAAACAATAAAACGGCGGCCATATTGGTGTCCCAAGCTAATCCTGTGGGGATTGAACTCTTTTATAATGCAGACACTATGTTTTGTTCAAATAAATTAGCAAAGTTGCAGACCACGTGAGTGAAAACACTCTATACTGTGGTCAATCTTAGGCGAGATGCCTGAATCGATGGTATCCCTGGTTTGACAGCTTGAAAAATTAGTTTAGTTTTTCCAGGCTGAATTTGCTTCCATCTCATGATTTAAGGATCAGATCTGTTTGTTTATATTCAAGTGAAAGTTGTTTTTATCCATATATAAGTATGCGATTTTCATCATTCAATAATTTTCAGTTAATAAATACTCGCAAAATACGGACTTACATGTAGTGAAATTGAATTTTGCATCTTAAAATAAACGTTTGCTGGAAATTTTTAGATGGATAGGTACATAACTGGAATTTCAGCAGAATGCCTGCAATAATTTTGGCGGAATTCCGGAGGAATGCCAGCAATAATTCCGGCCGGAATAGGCCATTTGCACGAGGACGTCATTTGACTACTACTACCAGAATCCTTCAGATTTTTGTTTTGTAGTGCAAATTAGGGCTATGGTTATTTAAACCGCACTGGGATTACAAAATTTAAATAAGAAAGGAAAAACGAAATGAATTCTGGTAGTAGTAGTCAAATGACGTCATCGTGCAAATGGCCTATAGTCCGGTACTCCGCTGGAGTGCCGGCAATAATTCCGATGAAATTCTGGAGGAATGCTGGCCGTGTTTTCACGAGCGATTTTTTAAGTTGCTTAAATTTCGTGAAAATAGTTGCTTGTCCAACTCGATAAAGTTAAGCGAGTCGACGAACTAAAATAGAATTCACCTTAAATGCTCGGGGGATGAATTCGATAAAAGTGCACGCTTCCAAAAGCCTATGACAGTGAACGAAATTGAGCAAAGAGAAAGAAACAGAATCCCAAAGCACAGTGAGACCAGTCTTTCGTTTCATTTTTCCTAAAAATTGTTAGTTAAGTCGAATTTGGTTTTGTTATTTTGGTGATTAATCTTTTTCTTAAGTTATGTAAAGCGAAAATTTCAAATAAAATTGTCATTGTTATAACTGCAAGTTGTTTTTGTTTAAATGAGCAGCCTGTAATTCATTAGTATGCAATATATACTCATTAGTATGCTCAATATAGAGCATACTAATTAGGCTTTTAGACAAGGGAAAACAAAAGAATTCATTGGTATGTTCTATATAGAGCTTACTAATGAGTAGTTATTTTACCCCACAATTTCCCCGGGCTTCAAAGCCCCCGTCTCTTTACATAATTTAAGGCCCCGTCCACACGTATCCGGATATTTTTTAATCCGCAACTTTTTTGTTGCGGATTAGAAAATATTCGCGTCCACACGTAGCGTATTCGAATCGTATTTGCCAGTCCACACATATCCGGATTCGCTCTAGCAGCCAGGACTCCTCTTTAAATGTTGTCAAAAAAGCATACGAAAAGGCCAAGTTCAAATCAAAGTTCAACTGTAAACACGTTATTAGACTAGAAATAAGTCCATGTAGAAGTGAAGCGATAGCATTTCGTTCGGCCATGTTGAATATTCGCGCGGTTAAAGACTGGATCTGATACGGTTACGCCAGCGTATTCAAAAATATCTGGATTCAACCGTCCACACGATGCCGTACTCGTAGCGTATTCAAAAATTTCTACTCTGGAGAGCGAATTCAAAAAGTTGCGGATTCGTGAGCCGAATTCGCCGGATACGTGTGGACGGAAGGCCAATCCGCAACAAAAAAGTTGCTGATTCAAAAATATCCGGATACGTGTGGACGGGGCGGGGCCTAAGACACTATATGGGATACAGAGCACACAAATACTGGGCACTGATTGGCTGAGTGGGTGTGACCATTCTCTAAAAATGAATAAAGCTCTGTCCGTGAAAACGCATAAATTATTTTAGCTGCTTAACGCGGTCGGTAAACAAATCACCTCAAGGAATGTTAAGCGAGAAAACCCGCCTTGTGAAAATACAGCCGCTATCAATGATGATTCCTGCGGAATTCCGGAGGAATGCTACCAATGATTTCTCGGAATTCCAGCTGGAGTAGTCCAAAATTCCAATAATTCCAGCGGATTCCACCTGTAATCCTCCCGGAATCCGGGCCGGAATTCCGGGTATATTTTTACCAGGGAAGGCAGTTGGCTATTACATGTCGATGGCTTAATGTTAACAGCCCATTGACCGATCAATCAAATTAGTTTGCCTCTAACTGCTATTACTTGTCCAACGCATCGTGTATTAAAAAGAGTTAAAAAGAATGAAGAAATAATACAATTCATTAACTGTAATTACAGGCAATTTATATTTATCTTGTGTCATCTTTAGGTGGTGCCTACTTCCTTATATCACGCAGTCTTGGTCCACAATTTGGTGGCTCAGTAGGTGTTATTTTCCCAGTGGCTAGTGCTGTGGCAACGGCAATGAACGTGGTGGGTTTTGCAGAAAAAGTACGTGACATCCTCAGGGACAATGATGCGCTCATGGTGGACGAGACTAGTGATATTAGAATCGTCGGTCTCATTACTATTATCATTCTCCTCGGAGTTGCTATGGTTGGCTCACAGTGGGTGGTGCGAACACAGATCATCCTTCTGATTGTTTTAATTCTTTCAATTCTTAATGTCGTGATTGGTACGTTCATTGGGCCACAGTCAGAAGAAAGTAAATTACAAGGCTTTGTTGGCTACAAGAAAGATCTCTTTGACACTAATTTTGGTCCTGGTTTTAAGGGTGAGAGCTTTTTCACAGTGTTTGCAGTGTTCTTCCCTGCGGCAACAGGAATTCTAGCTGGAGTCAACATATCCGGTGATCTGAAAAGCCCACACAAAGCTGTTCCAAAAGGATTGCTGCTGGCAATTCTGATAAGCACACTGGTTTACATAATTCTCGCTTGGTTTGTGGGTTCATGTGTTGAGAGAGAAGCAGTTGGTGCATTACAACAGGCATTAACAAATAGCACAAACCAAACTCTAGCTTCGTGTTCAGTACAGGAGTGTAAATATGGACTGCTGAATGATTTCCAGGTAAGATGTTGATTATTAGAAATTGTGCAATGCCCCAAAATGAACCTGATGTTACCAATGACACTGCACAAAATCTTGACAGAGAAAGGACTTGATGGGAAAATATGCATTTTTCTTTTCCCGACAGAGCTTAAAAGTGGCAGTTTAGTGTACTGTACATGTACAGCCTCCAGACAAATCTCCAAATCGACCCCGAAATAATCTCGACCCTGAAATGATGCCCAAATAGAACTTGAATATGAAAATTATTTGACATGGAATTTTGTGACCAGTTTGCCCCATTTTCAAACTGGTAGATTTTACTCCGAAAAGTGCCTCAAATATGTGCTTAACAGTTATTGCAAGTTGTATACTTCAGGACTGTGCTCTTGTAGTGCCTGGTAGCCCCACGCTACCATAATGTAATTTTGTATTCAGGTGACAACTAAAACGTAATAGCCAAGGTTATTTGCAAAAGTTTAATTACTGGGCAGCCTGGATTTTAAAGTCGGGTAGTTTTGAACTTCCAATGGTTTTTCTTGGAACACAGCCTTGCATTTTTAATTCCTTTTTTTAATTTTGTTGTTCATATCTTAGGTAATGGAAGCAGTATCTGGGTGGGGCCCCATTGTGACTGCGGGAATATTTGCATCCACCTTGTCCTTAGCACTTGCCAGTCTTGCAAGCGCACCCAAAGCTTTCCAAGCCGTTTGTAAGGACCACCTCTTTCCTAATTGTATCTCCTTTTTTGGCGTCGGCTATGGACCTGGAAAGCAGCCCCGACGAGGTTACATCCTGGCTTTCTTCATCGCTGCGGCATTCATCGCGATCGGTGACCTCAATGACATAGCACCGATCGTCTCCAATTTCTTCCTTATTGTGTATGCTGTCATTAATTATGCAGTGTTTGCGGCATCTCTGGGACGCTCCCCTGGATGGCGTCCGTCATTTAAGTATTACAATATGTGGGTGTCATTGTTAGCTGCCCTGTTGTGCATAGCCATAATGTTTCTGATCAACTGGTGGGCTGCCCTGTTGACGATATTTATTGTCATGATATTGTACAAATATGTTGACCTCACAAAGCCTGAGGTAAGAAACAAATACTTTACCTTAAGGCATCGTTCCATTAAATTTCTGTACATAACCCCTCTATAAAATCTCAGACACAAAAATCCTTTTGAAAATAAATGTAAATGTCCTCCCGAATATAAGCCCATGGGCTAAATGTTTCAATGCAAATAGAGCATTTCTCACTAGAGTGTCGAAAAACAAAACCAAGCTTAAGGGAAAGTAATTACTCTAGCCAATCACAACAGAAGGTATTCCACAGGGTTTTTGGCAAGGTTGTAATATCAGGGACCAAATTGTGAATAACAGGGACCATTTATTGGCACGCAGTCCGAATTCTGGGTAAGGGCGGGAGTGAGTGGGTGGGGGCGACCCCTTCCCGTTTTAACTGCTATGAAAGAGGCATTAGTAACGATGCACAGTTTTATTTCACTCGTAATAAAGATCAAATAGCCCATCAACTTTAGCAGTTCTTTATCAAAATATCTTAGCACATTTTCCTGAGAAATAGCCGGGACAAAAATTGAAATAGCCAGGTAAAGGTCCCGGTGTCCCTGCTCTAACAAATACCTTTAATCCGTTGAACCAATCAGAACACGAAGCAAAGAAGTCGCAATTAGTTTGGTTCTACTTCTTTAGTGCACAACTGGACCATTATGTTTTGGGTTTCTACTAACATAAAAACGTATTTTTGAATTTTTTAAAACTCAAAATGGCGACACTTTTCTTTCAGGTGAACTGGGGTTCTTCGTCCCAGGCCTTCAGCTTCATTCAAGCGCTCCACTACACCCGTCGGTTTGACGAGATAGACGATCACGTGAAGAATCTCCGCCCGCACTGCCTGGTACTGACCGGTCGTCCTGGGGAAAGACCAAACCTGACACACCTTGTGTCGCAGATTACCAAGAATGTCGGCTTGATGGTGTACGGTAATGTGATCAAAAAACAGTTCGGGGCTCTGCCTTCGGACAATGCTGATACAAGCTGGATCAGAGAACACAAAATAAAAGCTTTCCGAGCCGTGACAACAGGTGAGAGCTGTTTAACTGTGTGTTCCTTTAAACACGGTTCAAGAAATGTTAACCCTCGGGAGTACATGAGGTGGGGATGCCACACCTCCTAAAGGTTTTTCTCCGATATTTTCAAGGCCATTTAAAGTGAACGTGAAGTAGTTTTTTATCTTGTCTTTTTGGAGGCTATTTTGCCGTCCAAAGTAACACAGTTTGCAGAAATCAGTGTCCCGGAGACTGGGAACGAGTTGTCGATATCCATGGCGTTGATGACGTAGAAAATACTTGAGATTCGTTCTTTTGTATGCTCACAGTGTGTTTCGTTCCATTTCTTCAAAAGAATGTCAGACTGTGATGAAGTTATGTCTTCTACAGAGTCTCTGTCAGACAGACAGAAAGTCGCTAAGGTCGAAGACTTCTCCTTTGCCGTGAGTTGAAGTATTTTCTACGTCACAGCCTTGTAATACAATAGCTTCCGCGCGCTCGATAGAGACACTTTCTGGCGGAAAATTCAAAACATTCAAGCGGAATAATTTCACAATGGGAAGGATCTTTTAATTAAAATAATATAATATAATTATAATAAAAACCTTCCCAGCACCCTTTGCACCAGAAAAATTTCCGATGCCAAATAACTCTGTCAATTTTGAGTGTATGAGGATACTACACCACATGCTATTTACATCTACCATAAAATACCTGTTTTAACTGACTAAGAGTGATGACGTCATCAGTCACGTGACTATACCCCAAGTGCCTTTTAACGTTTTTTAGGAACATGCTTTGATGAATGCAAATACAGTCAAAGTGGCAAGGAAGGCATTCGCTTGCAACATTTCCACATGCCCATTATTACTCTGGATTTTTAAAATTAAGGGGGCTATACACATGAGCAAATAGGGGTCTGGGGACTAGTATCTTTGTATACATGTATCTTTGTAAGGATGAAATGCAAAGTTAAAATATTTCGTTTGTTGGTAGATATGAGTATAAACATAAGTTCTTTATCAACGTCATTAGTATGACGTCATGAATCACGTGATCAAAACTTTATGATGCTTTTGTGTATAGTAAAGGCGATTATTACTCCTCCAGTAAAAATGAAGGTGACGAAAAAAAGTTTTACACGTTGGAAATCCATCCTTTCCTGATCCTGTTCAGCGACTTTTCAGTTTAAAACTATAAACAAATCTGCACAAGTGATTTTTATCTTACCTCTTACCAATGGCGTTGGCAGTTTTTCTGTAGCATTTTTCTTTCATACCGATCAGGGGTTAGATTTTTTTATTACCCCACCCTCCCCTCCCCTTCGGTCCACTTCCTTCCCCTCCCCTGCTCGAGTTTGCAGGACATGGTCAGCGGGAGGACTGGTTTGAGTTTTCACGACGACCGATTCCGCCATTTTTGTCCTAGCGTCAGCAGAGCGTCAGTACAGAAAATTTATTTTATTTCGTCGATTCAGAGTCCAGTTTCGTGACAAAAAGGTGGCGAAATTGCTTTGCAAACTGTCCTTTTCGTGGCTAACTTACGATATAGCGCACCCGGTCATGTGCCGGTCGCGAGGAAAGCCGGAGAAACTTGGAAAGGACAAGAAAAGCTGGAAAAGGTAAGCTTAAGTGATTTGTATTTTAAATTACATGTAGTAAGCTTAAGTTTAACTTTCAACCTAATGTCCAACTGGACAGGGTTCAGGGTTATTTTAGACCTTTTGGGGCGATTGATTATTAGTTTCTATTTGATATTGTGCACATCTAAGTAGTTTAAAATTAGTATTAAAGCGCATTTGTTAATTACAAACAGATTGGCAAAAGTCTGCGGTCTGAGCGCTGAAAAAGAATTAAATATCACAGGGCGTAACATGTCGATCAAAATAGATCAACGAAAACGTAGTCGATAAGTCGATAGTACTCGATATTTGTCGATAATTGTCAATCGACAGGTTTAATTTGTCGATAAAAGACGATAATCACAAGATTTTCCTGGCTACGAAATTAACTAAACTAATAATAGCTCGAACGACTTTTCTATGGAAGCATAAACCACTCTGAAGTAAATCTTTACGGCAATAAACTTACATAAAAAAAAACGGAGCAACCGAGTGGTTTGTTATTCAATGTAGAATCGAATAATCACCTTAAGAAATGATAAACCAAGATAAACAGTGGTTCGTTCAGTGCTTGATGGACCCCAAAATGCCGTTAAATTCTGTTAAAATTGATAAGCGCTGGAGTTTAATCAGGTTTTATGAGAACAGGACAGAAGCATGGTGACACAGTGTGACAAAAGGCGGCGATCAAGAAGTACAGTCAAACCTCTATTAAGCGGCCCTCTATTAAGCGGTCACCCTCTATTAAGCGGTCACTTATCAAATCCCCGGAAATCACTCCCCACATTTACTGTAAATTTGACCTCTTTTAAGCGGTCACCTCTATTAAGCGGACGTGGTCACCGTTTAGACTTCCCAATTGGCTAATTTTATTGTTTTTCACCTCTATTAAACGGTCACTTGGTTATTTTTCAATGCAGTATTTTATTTAAGACAGTACTAGCATGTCCAATTTCTTTTAACAGCTCATTAAACACAACATCATGGGTGTAATTAGCATGAGAATGCATACTGTTACTGTTACTGGGCTAATAGGCTTGTTTGGGTCCACCGCGCGCAGAGCTCAAACAACCTGTCATCAAGACAGTATCAAAGGCAGAGGAACAAGCTGAACAGCTGAACGACTTTACAGAGTTTAATGGTCACAAAGAACTTCCACTGGCATTAAACAAAGTGTGTGATTTGCTACACGGCATTAAGCTGCGCGGCCCTAACATAACATAAACAGTATATAACAGCCATTACTGATTTTACTGATTAGTGATTTTTTCGCCTCCTCTTAAATGTCATGCCATAACGTTTAATGATGAGGTTCAGTTGCAACAAAGACACTTGCATTGCGAACAATATTGTACTGTACAGGCAGTTATTTAATTTTTATTTACTCATATTCATAACACTCGTAATGATATGCGAAAATGAGACACATGAAAATAACACATTCCTAGGAACTCAGTGCATGCAGGCATGTGCACAAGGGTGTTGTAAGACTATAAATACTGAATTTTAAGCAGAATAACACTCCTTTCGTGCTTAGTTTTCAGCCAGCGGAGCAGTGAAGAAAGGATCTCTTTACGTTTTTTGACCCACGCGAATTTCCTTTCTATCTCATGGCTGAAGCGCCCGAAGTACAATTTCCACAACATTTGGCAAACCCTGGGAACCGGGTCCGAGCTCCACCAGTTGGAAACCCTCCAGCATAAGCAGCAAGGGAAGCGGCGCTTACTCCACAGCCCGCTCAGAACAACACGAACGAAGCACAGAATGAATTCGTGGTAAACGTCGGTAATTTTCTCAGTTCTTCTTGGGTTTTTGTGTTTCACTACTCTGGGCGCATGCTTTAGGGTCAGGTTATTTTCTTCGGTGTGGTGGTAAGTTTAATTTTTCGTAGCCGGAATTTTCAGAATCTTTCGTGGGCGTGTTATGTTGCCTTTTCCCATGGGTTTCTGCATCGCTGTTACGGCGGCATTCTTGTTTATCAGGTGCACGGGGATATTATTTTTGCCCCTTTGTAGCGGATTTGCATTTTTCTTTCACTCCGAATATTTATTTGCCGGGGTGGAATTTTGTCTTCTTTCGTTTTCACTTTTAGTGGGGTTTTGGCCGCTACCCTTTTCCCAACGCGTGGTAGGGTTTTGTCCGCTGTTTATTCGTTTACACGTGGCTTACATGGTGTCGGTATTTGGGTCTCATATGGGTGTGTAGTTTCCTGTTGTTTTTTCAATTTTACGCCTTTGTTGTTTTGCCGCTGTATCTTAAACGACTGTCAACAGCCATTAAGCTCGTTTAGTTCTGCAATTTCGTATGTACTCGCCGTTTGCCAGTCCGGGGGTGGGTTTTTCACCAGGTAAATTCTTTTATGGAAGATGTATACGCCGTGTGTAGTCACGGGGGTGAGTTTTTCACCAGTTATATTTCTTTACGGAATATGTATACGCCGTGTGTAGTCACGGGGGTGAGTTTTTCACCAGTTATATTCCTTTGCGGAATATGTATACGCCGTGTGTAGTCACGGGGGTGAGTTTTTCGCCAGTTGTATTCCTTTGCGGAATATGTATGCGCCGTGTGTAGTCACGGCGTATACATGTTCCGTAGCGGGTGTGGCTGTTGAGGGACTCTCCAGTTATATTCCTTTACGGAATATGTATACGCCGTGTGTAGTCGCGGGGGTGAGTTTTCACCAGTTATATTACTTTACGAAATATGTATACTCCGTGTGTAGTCGCGGGAGTGGGTTTTCACCAGTTATATTACTTTACGGAATATGAATACGCCGTGTGTAGTCGCGGGGGTGAGTTCCTCACCAGATATATTCTATGTTACGGAATATCTATACAAAGTGTGGCACGAGGTGAGTTTTCGCCTGGCATATTCTATGTAACGGAATATGTACACGCCGTGCGGAGTCACGTGGGTGAGTTTTCATCAGGTATCGATTCCATGTTACGGAATATATATATGCCGTGTGTGGTCATAGGGGTGAATTTTCTCACCAGGTATATTATGTACGTAGTAGGATATGTTTATGCCATGTGTAGTCACAGGAGATGAGTTTTACCGAGTCTCTTCTGAACTGGATTGGTAACAGAATATTTCAATACGCTGTGTATACAGTAGTCATGTTTTACTCAGTCTTCTCTGCAATTAATAGCACAACATGAACTTATAGGACGTGTATTGTCATGGGGAAGAAACTTTCACCAAGTTATGAATTTGTGATATATTATGAATTGTGTTGAGTCAAGGCGTGTTCGTTGACTTTAACCGCCTCTTTAATTTTTTGTCCTGCTCCAGAGATTAAAGGCGAAATTACGAAACTTAACCGGACGATGAAAACTTTGACTAAGTCATCTGTAGAAAGTTCCATGAAAGGCATTATGAGTTGTCCATTGCCCCGCTTTAATAAATATGAGGCGTTGGAGATGCTCGCGTATTCGCAACACACTGCCCAGCATACGAAGCATGAGAGGCAGAATTTCTACGGCCTGGTTTATCGGATGGTGCGTGTCAAGATCGATATGCCCCACGACCAGCTTAAAGGCCTCGTCCTTCGCCTTTTGGGCGAAGGACGAGATACGGGTTTGTGGCAAAAATTTCTCGCATTTGTGTTAGATTCTATCAATAAGAACACAAGAGTCGAGTAGCATATTTTTTTGAAAGTCATAAGCGAGCGCATGTTTGTGGCCTGACAAAGCCATATATTCATAGCTTGATTTAGTGAACTAAGACTTCAGACAACGTTCCAAGAGAGAGCAATGTATTTGGCTGTATTTTATTAAAATTCAAGAGTTCTTGAGAAAAACAAAAGAAATAATTCTAGAATTTCTATATAAAATAAAATAGATATTTTCAAACGAAAGGAAAAGAAATGTAATTGTGAAATATAGGTTTTGGTACGTTATTAGAATTCTGAGTTTTTAAGTTTAAGTATTAGTACAAAACGCGTTTTTAGAGGAAAATATATAGAGCATATGTTATATTCATGATATTATTAGAAAATAATTATTTGATATCAAAGATGAAATCTGAAAACTTCAGGAAAGAAGCGGGTTTTTCAAATTTTCTCGCGACACTTGGGAAATTGATTTATTTCATCTTTTGTCCAGATTTAACCTTTAGGTGGGTAAGTAACGTGGTGTAGTTTATATTTGCTAGCAATATGTATGTTTTGAGAAAATTGGGAAAATCGATCCAAGCGGCGTTAACTGGAAAATAACTGAATTTTAAAACTCGAAAATCATCATTTTTAAAATGTTCGCGTTTGTTTAAGAAGAAGCGTACGGAAATCGGGATACTTTATATCGAAAGACGATCTTTTTCTGATATAATATACGGTGAATTTGTTGTTCACGGCATGTTTTTGCAGCTAAGGAATTTTGTAATATAATGTCAAAGGTCAAGCACACGTTTTAGTATGTGGTATAACTCAAAATTTTCTCAAACTTAGACTTTCATTACTTAAGACCTTGATGTAGTTCATACCTTAAAACCAAGCTGGGTTCTCCATTGAGATTTTCACAAAACGTTGTTAAAGTTGACGAATTTCGACCGAGATATTGTTTGGCAGGATCGGGTTACTTTAAGTGGCTTGCGAACAAACCACTGAGCACGACAAGCAACCATCAATATTAAACAGCTTCAATGCTTTCATAATGCTCCTAACTTGCTTTTTATGATGTTTTCTGCTTTATCCTCCTTTTGTTATTCTCCATAACTGACAGAAGAAGTAACAAGTTAAAGATTCAAACTTGTTGTTGTCTTGACATATGTTGCGTGACAGCGAATATGCAAATTAGTATGCGCGAGAGAAGGGGGAGGGCCGGGGTGGAGGGTGGTTTGTTAAGTGTGGAGGGGAGGGGATGTCGGGACAGCCAGAACTAGTCTTCTATTTATGGAATACTTTGTTTTGACGACCCACGAATCACTGTTTCAGTCGTGGCTTTATTTGGCAGATTCTGTAATCAAAAGTACTAATAACGGCTCCTCCATGCTCTAATACATTGTATCCATACCCATACAAGTCTCATGCCCATACAACTTGATTCTTTTATTCTGAGCGACTTGAGCAACGGAAACAATGCGAAAAATATTCAAGTTTGCACTCGCAGCTTGTGTTACAATTTTGGTGTGAGACAGGATGCAAGAAACACTGTCCAGTGCAACATCACATGGGATTGAAGCTTAAAAGAAATGAGAGCTGGGACTGAAAAAAATGTCCTCAAATTCGAACTCGAGCACCCTCCACATAGACAATGAGCGGATGAGCTAAAATTCGCTAAGTGTAAAGTTCAATCTATTATTGCTGAGATAAAAGAGAGGTCATCATTGGCTTGAGGTTTTGAGTTTCTTGTTAAAATATCACCTAAGCTTCTGTACTAGTCTTGGCAAATCCTATTTCATATGGACCGTATAGTGCCACCCTTGTTCCACAGACCAGGGGCCAGTTGCATAAAACTTAACGCCAGACGTAACAGCTAACGTCGGACGTTCAGCCCAATCAAAGCTACTATTTTAACGTCAGACTTTAGCAGTTACTTCCGACGTTAAGTTCTATGCAACTGGCGCCAGAGTCTGCGTCACTCGTTTCTCTCAGAGATATTTAGAGTAACTGATCACGTGAGCGCGCATGAAATCTCCTGGGGATTTCGCGCGCGCTCTCGTTATACTCGGTCGATTATCCCCTACACGACGCCTATCCCCTACGCAGCTTGTGTTACAATTTTGGTGTGAGACAAGATGCAAGAAACACTGTCCAGTGCAACATCACATGGGATTGAAGCTTAAAAGAAATGAGAGCTGGGACTGAAAAAAATGTCCTCAAATTCGAACTCGAGCACCCTCCACATAGACAATGAGCGGATGAGCTAAAATTCGTTAAGTGTAAAGTTCAATCTATTATTGCTGAGATGAAAGAGAGGTCATCATTGGCTTGAGGTTTTGAGTTTCTTGTTAAAATATCACCTAAGCTTCTGTACTAGTCTTGGCAAATCCTGTTTCATATAGCCCGTATAGTGCCACCCTTGTTCCACAGACCAGGGGCCAGTTGCATAAAACTTAACGCCAGACGTAACAGCTAACGTCGGACGTTCAGTCCAATCAAAGCTACTATTTTAACGTCAGACTTTAGCAGTTACTTCCGACGTTAAGTTCTATGCAACTGGCGCCAGAGTCTGCGTCACTCATTTCTCTCAGAGATATTTAGAGTAACTGATCACGTGAGCGCGCATGAAATCTCCTGGGGATTTCGCGCGCGCTCTCGTTATACTCGGTCGATTATCCCCTACACGACGATATTGACGTTAATTTATGCACACTCGCGATCAATTTTTGCAAAGACTCGTTGTGTCATTAATTATTCTCTAGTGCACAGCCACTTCGCTTCAGTATCACATTAGTAGAACATGTTATTGATATTTTGAAGAGAACAACTAAGAAAAACCACATCTCGTTTTGTGCGCGTGGCCGGCTTTAAATGTTTTCAACCGGAAGGGTTACCGGGCGGTAGTCTCTTCTTCCTCTTAGCGATTTCGATTTCTACTGTGTGAGTCGCACGAAAATTTCCTCCCACACGTGCTCCCACTTTCTCCCACTTGTATCCTAGCGGCAGGCGATTTTCGCATGCCTCCGCGTGTTTTGGTCGCTCATCCATCTCTGAAAGAAAATAAAGTGTACTCAGTCCTATTTAAGGTTAATGCGAAAACGGAAATCGCGTCATTTTCCAACAAAAAGAATCAGAGCAGGGAGATCACGCGAGACCTGATCATGTTAATTTACTGCTGACATCAGCAGCTGCTACAAAAC
Organism: Cladopsammia gracilis; assembly: GCA_022457155.1. Lineage (NCBI taxonomy): Eukaryota > Metazoa > Cnidaria > Anthozoa > Scleractinia > Dendrophylliidae > Cladopsammia > Cladopsammia gracilis. Next base: position 626,623 of record JAJGOT010000313.1, on the reverse strand, counting down.
GTGGACAGTTTGTCAACGTAACAACTGTTATCTCACTGACGTCTATATCGAAGTGCTCGCACAATCTCCTGAGCATTGGTATGCCAGATTTGTTCAGTTTGCCTTGCTTTAACAAGGTCACAGATATTACGACAGTCGAACACAATTGGATGTTGTAACGAAACTTCCCTCCGCACTTCTTTTGTAAGGTCTTCAAGGCTACTCTCGAACTCCGCGGCGTCGTCGTTATTTTCGCCTATACCATCCTTGTCTGGTAAGCTCCTTTTGGTAGAAAGGCGACTGAAAAAGCTGGTTATTTGTTGGCTGGTAAGGAATTCATCGCTGCTGAATAATCGTTCTCCGTCACTTCCTCTTGCCTGTATCATATCTCTTACAACAACATCTGGACCAGCTTTGCGACCCGTGTTCTCACCAATATTGCCGGAACGTTGTTGTTTTAACAGTACTCTTAACCCTATCCAGACCGGGCTTTTTTTGACCGTCTGGGATCGGGGGGCTCCAGAAGCCCCCCCCCCCCCCCCCCTACCCCCCATGTAACTTTGAAACCGCTTATGCTATGGCCACCAAATTTACACAGGATAATGTTGTCATGAATTCTAGTAACTTCAGATACTTTGGTGTCGTAATGACGTAACATGACGTCATTATGACGTCATATAGTCGATTTTATTGGCTAAAACAGTCTTTCATCAATATTTTCTCAATTTTGAACATATAACAACAATACTTTAACAGATATCTATTTGATAAGTCTTATGTTTACTTACACTGTTTTTGTTGTTAACAATAACAGTGACGTCATTATGACGTCATATACAATGAAATAACCAACTGAAACGTTCTATAAGGCATATCTCTGAAACAAAAAGTAGTGTTCATACCAAAGTTTCACATATTGATGCAGGAGTAAAAGTTAATGAATTCGTACACTTTGTTGCCATGGTAACAGCATGTTACGTCATAGAAGTGATGTGTACATTTTCTTAAAAACTGGAACAGATAACTTTGCAAATTATGGCTTTTCATGTACCTAATGAATTAAAAAATGCTTTCTCAAGTGAAAAGGACATTTTTATGATATTTTGACAATAAATGTTTAGAGATAATGGAATTACATAGACAGGTAAATAAATTTCCCATTTTGTTGTCCGCCATCTTGGATCCGCCATCTTGGATCCGCCATCTTGAATTAGTCCAAACGTGTTTATTTCGGTAAAAACACCGAAAAATAAAGCAAATGGACTGCTAAAGCTTACCAATAATAAAATTATAGAGAGAAAAGAGCTTTAGTAAAACTTCCATCCGCCATCCTGGATTTTGACATTTCATTTAACATTTTCCTACCGTCATTTAACCTTAATTAATAAACAATTATACATAATTTGATCAATTATCGCTAAATTAAGTGGAAAATATTAATTCAATAAGAAAACTTTGAAATAATCTTGATTAAAGCGAAAAATACTAATTTTGTAAAACATAGGTGTCAAAAAGCGGTTGCTATGGAAACGTCAATGTCGGTGGACAAAGAACACTAACGGGAAAATGTTTCCAGATAAATTGTAGGAAAAGTCGCCAAATTTGGTGGTCATTGCATCGACCGTTTTGAAACGACACAACTTCAAAGTTCGAGCGGGCTCCAAAAGCCCCCCCCCCCCCGGTCTGGATAGGGTTAAAAGTACTCCCAATGGGAGAGTAGACTGTAGTGGCACTTCTTAGGCACTTCCTGGACATTTCGTACACAGGGGACGCCCACCGTTTGAACATCTAGTCTCCCTGCCTATCCATAGACGGCTTGGTCTAGGAGTGGTTCTCGTTCGAGAGCAAGGGTGTGTTTCCCGGAGACACAACTTTATTACAATTAGAGACAGGGACAACAACTTTATTACAATTATTATTACCAAATACAAATACAATTACAATTAATAAATTATTATTATAATAAATAAATAAACAAATAAATAAAGTAAACTAAAATGAAAAAAAAAGGAAATTTTCCACGCAACCCGCGGTTAGCTTTGGCTAATCGAGGCGGGAGGTGAGGACAAGAAGTGCTGTTGCAGATTTCAGTAACGTTGGTAACACTTCATCTCTCTTCTGAGCACGGAAAGAGACGAGCATATGGGCTTTTCTGTTTCTGTTTCTCCACTCGAGCTTTTACTGGAACCATCTTCCTCGCTTTCCTGTCTAGGGACAGTTTGCACTTGGAGTTACAGGGGTAAAATTCCCTGTAATAACTTCTTTATTTAGTCAGTTAAGCATGGAATTTCTGAATTTTACAGACGCATTCAGCTTCTCACAAGGAATGCGTTCTCCCTGGCCAATTCCTTCCAAAGCGTAATAATTGTCATTGTGTTCTCCTAAACTACCTAAAGCTTGATGTTTAAAGAGGCTCTAGCTGTGTAGGGTCTACATGAAGTAACCCGGACCGACGACATGGCGTAATGGCTTCTTTCATTTCATCCGACGTTTCGATTTTGTTTCCGGAATTCAGGAATTTATAACTGCTCTGGATTTTATAGCTGCAGACTTCCTGTTACAGGCCCCCTTCCCACCCTGTGGGTCACAGAAATGTATGCGCTTGACAATCGCACCATGAACGGCTTTCCAACTATACATCCAAGGCTGATTGTGGTACCGCAAAAATGAGAATAATAACAACCAGCATTGCCTTGCCAGTAGTACACATATTGTAACTGTGGTATAACAACTTTCAAATCTTTAAGGTCGTCAGCCAGAAAAGAGAGCACAGTACAGCTATCTTGGCCACAACTTCTAAACACATGGCATAGTGTGAGGGTTTCGTACTTTCAGGAGCCGATTAGATGGAGCCTCCATCTCCCATATAAGCCCTTGGAGACAACCCTTTCCGATGAAAAGTTATTTATAGAAATAGTTTTCGCGGAAAATTTGTCACGCCCTAATGCGTTGTTGGTAATAACCAATCGGAGCGCAGCTCAGTCATGCTCATTTACATATGCTTTTTATTGACAACAATGGCGGAAAGCGTGGAGGAAAATTCATCGCAGTCATCTGATGATAGTTCGGCGAGTTACGTGCTTTCTAGCGACTCAGTAACATCATCTGATGGCAGCGAGGAAGGAGAATCAAATGAGGAAACTGCTTCGGCTTCTTCAAGCCAAGGAAAGCGAAAACCCAAGCGGACGGAACGGCTCTTCGGCAGCAAAATCCACGCGGACTCGAACAAAGTAAAGATGCAACTCTTAACGATGAAGAAATGGAAGCGCTGGTCTTTTGGATTTTTAGTTCGGAAGAATCCAATAAAGTAGAGACCGAAGTAAGGGCAACCATTAAGGGTGACGATCCACGAATAAAATTGGAGCCTGAGCGCAGCCTTAGACGTCGCTCAGAAGCAGTTGTTTGTACGCTGGATTTTGCCGGAAATTTTCAACTTTAGCCAAAGAAGCTTTCGACGGTAAAGACAAGTACAAAAATGAGGCCTTCTCAGTGTCGTGGATGAAATTCTTAGCTAATTTTCATCCCGGAAAACCTACACAGGAGCGAATGATTTTAGAAAGATTATTGGCGAATTTAAACACAAGCTCTCGAGATAATGTCATTGTGTTGTGAGTGTTATTCACGAGTTGGTCTATAGGGATGATATCTGTTTACAAACATTCCCTCCTACCCGGGCCAACTTTTCTCCATATAAACAGGCCCTTAGGTTAACCCCTCCTGCAAACTCTTAGTAGCCATCTTTTCCACTCTTCGAGGTTAACTGGTGAGAAAATCATATTTTACTTCCTTAAACGTTTATTGATTAAAATACACTTGTCCATTAGAAATGCCCTGAATAAGGGCCCTTCTTTTTTGCAATTCATTTTCATTTGAGGAAATCCAATAGAGTCCTCCCAAGATGTAATTAATAATGTGTCATGATGATGTTATACCCGTTAGTGTACATATATATACTAATACTAATCTGTTGAGTGCAAACTTTCCTTGAATTTAATAAATGAATACTTGTTTTAAATTGCAAAGCAAGACTTTCCTTATTATACTCAGACATATTATTTCAATGAGTGTGAATGTAAGAAGAGAGGCCAGCAACATTCAGCCCACATATGTAGTAGTGCACAAAACCTACTCTCCTTTATAATTATATTTACAAGGGGCAAAACTAGGGCAAATTCTGTTTCAACATTGCTTATTAAGAATCACTATGGGGATACAATTCCTTTGAATGTGATTGAGGCAGTTACAGTCAACATCTACTCAAAGTGTTTCCAACACTTTTGTTGTGACAAGTTCCCCTCAACAAATGTCTCATTCACACTCATACACTTAAGTAACTGAACCTAGTTAAAAGCAGTAATAAGATTGCTTGGACAATCAGCCATCAATATAACAGCACCTGTTGTTGTGGACATGATTCTTAGTTAAGGCACAAAGGCCATTTGCTTGAACTAAACTTCCCCCTGACTTTTCATTTGCAATTAAGACTACTTGCCATAGGATGGTTGCAGAACATTTCTTAAATGCGCTGCTAAATAAGCAAATCCACTGATCTGCATTATTAAAGCCAAAATTTGCGCTTACTGATTGGACATTGCACACAGTGCCTGCAGCCTTGATTATGTCTGCTACATCTAGTAAACAGCTGTGTCACCAAAAAGATCATCATATATATATATATATATATATATATATATATATATATATATATATATATATATATATAATTACCATCACATATAGCATTTACAAATAATGTGATCCACAACTGAGGCAATTGCCCCCCAAGTAATGAAATATCTAGTTTATGCATCATTGCATAGTCCTCAAACCTAACTGCAATAACTGTGCAAGCATTGCTGCCCTGCCTTCTTCCTAGCGAGGACTGTGCTATCGTTGGAGGAAAAGAAAACTGACAGAGACTAGAAACATTTGTGCACTTAACAGAAATCTGGTTGTCAGCTGTAATTGACTGCCCGTCTATGTTTAAAATTTGGTCTCTGTAACCAGTAGTTGATATTAGCTAATTCTGAGACAGTCCAAATTTCTCCCAGTTTAAGCAGTTCACAAAAATTCTAAAAAATCCTCAAAAATTCGTCGAGTTCCGCCATTTTTCACACAATTGATAATTTCTTCAAATCTGCTCAATCTATCAGAATTGTGATGATTCTGCTGAATTTAGCTGGTGAAAAATTCTTTGTTAATTGCTTGAATCAGCAGGAAATGAATTGTGTGAAAACTGGGAGAAATTTGGACTGTCTCAGAATTAGCTAATATCAACTACTTACTGCTAAAAATGAGCACAAAAAATAATCTTGAAATTAATCATTCTGAAAAATCTTTCCCTAAATTCCGCAGCGGCCAAATTCCATCCAAAACTCAAAAAAATCTCTTCCGGCAAGAAAATGTCTGATTCCGAAGAAGAAGAAATCGATTTCACTCCTGAAATTATTCGAGAAACCCTCACAACATGCCATTCTCCCAAAAATCCCAGGCTGGAACATTTCAAAGTTGTCATCCGCAAAAATCAGGGGAAAAATCAAATTCCACTCAAAGATCTCGAATTTTATCAAAAAGAAATTCTCTCCCAAATTCCCCGTGATGAAATCACAAGAAAAAAAGTCAGGGATTTCGTCAAAGCTTCCAAATGGAAAAAAGTCAATGGCAACGATCACGGCATTTTTAATCACATAACAGGTCACGACGGAAATGATTATGAACACCTGGAAAAATTCCTCATCGACGACTTTAAATATTTTTCACTTGCATATAATGACCTTCATCCCAGCAGAAAAAAGTTTCTCAATTGCCATCAAGTTCTTTTCGCCCTGTTGAAGAAGAACGGTTTCAATCCAAATGAAGATGATTTCAAACTGCTCAAACTCTCATCAAGCCGGGAGGAACAAGAAAAAATAATCCAAACCATCTTTAAAAAATGTGATTGGAAATAAAATGGATCTTGAAAAAGCATTTTCCAATGAAGCCGAGCGAAGCGACGCGAGTGAAGATAGCGACCATGAAGATTGTTCCACATGCTCAGAGGAAGAAATAAGAAGCGACGATGAGACTCTGACAACATCGGATGATGAATTTATTGTGTCTGATTCAGAGATGGAGGAAGCTGAGCGAAGCGACGAAATCGAAGACTCAATTGAACTCCTTTTTGAGTCATTTGTGAATCTCCAGGAGGAACACAAAATTCTCAGAAATGAACTCCAAAAGCAAAGTTGCCTCCTGTGGGAAATCCACCGGGAAATGAAAGAAAGCCAAGCGAAACGAAAGCGAAGTGAAGCGAAGTGAAGCGGTGTTTTGAAATAACAGACTTTGTGAATATTAATGTAAAAACATTCATATTCTGACATTTCGAATTGCCCAGCTGCCAGGTTGTGACATATGGCGGCCAATCAAAATCGGCATTGTGGCTAACGCGTTAGCCAGTTTTTCGGGGGAATAAATTGGAATAATTTTGTCTAACGCGTTAGACAGTTTTTCGGGGGAATAAATTGGAATAATTTTGTCTAACGCGTTAGACAGTTTTTATAATTTTGTCTAACGCGTTAGGCAGTTTTTCGGGGAATAAATGGAATTTTCCCAAGATTTTTTTTCAGCGGAATATTTTTTTAGTCAAAAAATATTTCCCCCAGATTTCAGCGGAATATTTTTTTCCAGAATTTTTTCAGCGGAATATTTTTTCCAGAATTTTTTCAGCGGAATATTTTTTCCAGAATTTTTTCAGTGGAACATTTTTTCCAAAATTTTTTCAGCGGAATATTTTTTCCAGAATTTTTTCAGCGGAATATTTTTTTCAGCGGAATATTTTTTCCAGAATTTTTTCAGCGGAATATTTTTTTCAGCGGAATATTTTTTCCAGAATTTTTTCAGCGGAATATTTTTTCCAGAATTTTTTCAGCGGAATGTTTTTTTCAGCGGAATATTTTTTCCAGAATTTTTTCAGCGGAATATTTTTTCCAGAATTTCTTCAGCGGAATATTTTTTCCAGAATTTTTTCAGTGGAACATTTTTTGTGTCTAACGCGTTAGACAGTTTTTAGGGGGGGGGGGAGAAATTGGAATTTTGTCTAACGCGTTAGACACCAAGCTTTTCCACATCACTCAGTGGAACCCAAGAATTAAATTTGTCAGAATAACTTTTCCATTTTACAAGCGCAAGTTTTCGTTTATTATCGCGGCGAATAACCTTTTCAATTCGAAACACATCTTGCGTTGTTCTTTGAAGTTCCGCCTCGTAAAATGATCCGGTGATTGATTCTCCCAACAGATCGACTAATTTATACGTTACAGGGTTTGTGTTCTTTATTTCGTCAATCACAAATATCTCTTCCGACCAGTTCGGGGTGAAACCTTTGTCAAATAATTGCCGTTTAAACTTTGAAATTCTCACCCTGTCGCCAACCCTGAATTTTGCCGGGTTGTGTTTAGCATAAATTAAATCTCCGTATAAATTAGCGAAAACCTTTTTCTCATTTTCCTGTTTGCTCGCCTCTGCGGGACTCATCCGAATGCTCGAATGAAAACGATTATTATATTCATCCAGTAATTTGTCAAGTTTGTCCCAGTATATTGTATTGTTGTTAGCAGAAAACATCCGGAAGAGTTTCTCCTTGAAAGACCTGTTCCAGCGCTCAACAACAGATGACTTTTCTTGATTTTCCGTTGTATACAATTTTACCCCATTCTCGCTCAGGAGATGGTTCATTGTTCCATTGAAAAATTCAGATCCTTTGTCTGTCCAAAGCATCTTCGGTTTTCGCTTCGTTTTAAATATATCTTTGAAAGCATCAGCCACTGTTTGACCTCGCTTGTCTTTCAGGGGACGAATCCAACCGAACTTTGAGAAAACATCGATCACCATCAGGAGATATCTGATCCCTTTGTTCCACCTCGAAAATTTCCCCATTTCGACCAGATCAGCCGCCCAGATGTTGTCAATGCCATATGACAAAACTCTTCGTTTTGGGAAGCGTCGTCTGATTGGCCGGTGAAGTTCATTTGCCAGATTTTGAGCCCAGCCTTCACTCAAAATCTTTTCCCGTTTTTTGGGGCACCGAGGCCAAGTTTTTGTTTTGCTTGAATTGTGTTTCTCGCCAAAGCATGCCCCCATTGCCTTTCTTTCCAGGGAATGGCGACCAAAGCGGCAACCATTTTCCTGTCTGCTTCGTTCTTGCATTTGCGCGGATCCGCTTTCTTCGCGCAGACTGAATAATCCACATCGTGTTGCATAGCAACTGCATCTGTTTTTCCTGTGGGCTGCTGCATAATTTCGAGAATTTTTCCCTTTTCATCGAATCGGACTTGCTTATTCAATGGGTTATAAGGGCCTGTATAATTATGCCCTGGGAGGGTGAAACCTTTCTTTGGTCTTGGCAGCTTCCCAATCAGGGAATGAACATCCAACCCGCTGCCATCCAAATCTGCTCGATCTGTCATATATTTTCTGTTTGGTCTAATCGCCGTGGACAGCTCATTCATCATATCAGCAGAGGTTTTGGCAAGAAATGGTTTCATCTTGTCCAACGCAAAATCCAATGCTTTCTTTTGAGTGTTTTTATTGCGTAATAATTCACTGGCTCCATAACGACCCATTTCAACTGTTTTTTTCCCGAGCCAGGGAAGAGCATGAGCCACGCCAGTCAGCGCAAGTTCACCGATGCCCTCACCTTGTGAGGGCAGACTCAGTTTCCCGAATTCGCTCCGCTCGCTTTCACAAATCTTGTTTGTTTGATTCCGCAGGAAGCGCAATGGCAAAACCACATCTTTCTGCCATTTTTTGCAGTCTGGAATCGCGACGGTTTCACGCATTCAGTTTGTTTTTTTTCCTTCACGCAATATGATTTCATTTTCAATCGAAATATTCTTTTATGAATTTCTCATTCCCCATCGAGTCAGTCAGACTGAGAGGCTGGAGAATATCATAGAAATCTTTCCTCTGCGACCATTGATGGAGGAAATACAGGCAATAATACCCGCAAAGAACGCTGTCTATGTTTTGATATTGACTGCTGTTCCAAATCACCGGTTTGGAACTTTTGAATTGCTGGGGAAATCCCATCCCAAAAGAGTCGAAATACCACGTGAATTTCTGTCCGGGGGCGCAGCACACCCAGTGAGTTCCTGCATTTTCAAGCGAATCAAGATTGATAATGCAGGGGCTGTGTTCTCGGGGCCTCACTTCATCCCTTGCGAAAATCCCTTTGAAATTGGGAATTTTCAGAAAATCAATCCACTGGAGAAGATCAAGGTTGCTCAGGGGTTTGTTCACGAATTTGAGTTTCGCTTCGCTATCAATATTGCCCCGAGAATTGGGATATTGTTGAATGGACTTTTCGATCCCAGCAGAAGTCCCGTTCCTTTTTTGGATTTTTTTCCCATCCCTTTTTTCCAGCTTCCGATAAATGGGGGAGGTGGATTCAACGCGTGATATAGGGAAGGAGCTCCCAATCTTGGAGCTCCTTTTCCTTTGGGGCGTCCAACTCTAGGAGCGCCTTTTCCTTTGGGGCGACCAACTCTAGGAGCTCCTTTCCCAAACAAATTTTTCACCATGTCCAGCGCCAGTGGAATTCCGATGGAAGCCAGCACAGTTCCCAACAATCCACCAGATTGTTTTGCTGATGGTTTTATCGTCAGTTGTCCTCCTGATTTCAGGGCAGTCAAAATATCCTGTTTCTGTTTATTTGTCAACAAATGTTTATTGTCAATCAGTTTCTGAATTTTATCTTGGGGAATGAGAAATCCGCCCGTTTGCCCGCTCCCGCTTATCTTTTTCACAACTTGACTCGCTCCTTCACTCGCCAAACCAGCCAATGCTGACAACCCAAGTGTCTTTGCCAGGGTGGGTGCCAGGGAACGAGCCAGGGGAACAATAGCAGAGAAAAGACTTCCGCCTTGCTTCATCACTTTTCGGATTTGCGTTTTTGATATCTTGATTTCAACTCCCTTTCCCAAAGCCGCAGCTTTGGCAATTCGTCTTATTTGATTTGCCGTGAGCATCAGTTCATCACTTCCGCTTGTTTGTTTGCCACCCAATCTCAGGGTGATAGGGCTTTTTGTTCGGAATGCTCTTCCAAGCTTGCTTTTTTGCCCTTCCGACAGATTTACTTTATATGGGTGATATGTTGTCATTTTAAATGACAAGATATGTTTTTCACAGCCGCTGCGCTCGCTCAGATCACACGATAACCAGCTCATTTCCAATCTTATCGATTTTCACTTCTTCTTCATAGAGAACTATCGCATGTACATTGAAGTTTGCAGCTGCATCTGCGTTCAATCGATACCTGAATGTCAGCTGCTTGGGATCTCTTGTTGGTTTTTCAGTTTGATAAGTCAGATCGAAATAGATCAACGGGAAAAGAGAATTGAAATTGGCCAGATTCAGCTGCGTTCCAGTGTTGAAATCATTTTTCCGCATTGCATAAGCCATGACATCCTGGAAAATCCTCACTTTGCTTTCACTGTCATACTCTGTTTCCGGGTAGAAAACTCCGTTTCCATATTCTAATCGACAGTTCGACAGCGAAGCGGCGTTATTTCCCGCATTCAGCTTGAAAGTGTCCATGAGATAAGGGCTATCTTCTTCTTTAGCGTCATCATTGGTTCTTTTAAGATAAACAAAAATATGCCTCACATTGTCAATACTTGCGGATATCTGGAAGAATCCTGATGACTGCGTAGGAGCTGATTCTGCATACATCTCCCTCAGATATTTCCATTGTGTTTCTTTCAGGAATGAACTGACAAATTTGTCATAAAGAGAATCTTTCGGTGTCAATCTGGGGACCCAAAGCAAAAACCTATTCACAACAACTCTTCCAGCATCAGTGCCATTAGCCATATGAATTAATTCATTATCCTGTTGAAGCTTAATCTCAAATTGCAGCTGCATAGGCACAAGCATCTTATCTTCCAACTCTTCGAAAAAGGAAAAACGATTCAGGGGAATGATCGTGTTAATGTTCTTTGCACCGCCGCTTCCATCGACATTAACTGCTTTAGTTTGCAACCGCCGAGCTTCAAATCCAAGATTCGTATTAGCGGTTGTTGCATCAGTATCCAAATACCAGAAACTGTTCTTGGCGACTGATCTGCTGAAGTCATCGGAGTATTCTAGCAAATTTTTAATAAAAGTAACGTTATGCAGATTATCAGTCTCATAAACAATCTTTCCAGCAGAACTAATCTTCAGGTGATTAATCAGGGAATGAGCGCCATTGATCACTGTGATTCTGTCAGCTGCGGCATACCCAGCGCCGTCTGCTATTTTCTGGAGTTGAAATTGCACTTCAAAATAAGCATTATACCAATCATAGAATGCTGATCTGTCATTTATTGTGAATTTATAACCATGCTTTGTTTGAGGTTGCCCATTAGCTGGAGCTCTGATTACATCATCCAGCTGGAAGCGCACCAATTCATTTCTTTGAAGATATTCACTCGATCGAAAAGCCATTTTATATTATTTTATTTCTTTTTTCGGATGCCTTGCCCAGAGATCAACCTGTTCAATATAGCATCAGAACTTTCTCCCTGCGGTCGAGGAGGAGCAGCAGCTTTTTTGGAGGAGGGTTTCCTTCTCATATTTCCCAGTTTTTTCATGATCAAATCACCAGATTTTTCAACTGCTTTTTTGCCGAGTTTATCCCCAGCGTGAGAAATACCTGATTCCAATGCTTTTTTCGCAATGGGTTTTGCGAATTTATTGAAGACGACTGATGCGACCTTCCTCATTGGTTTGAAAATATTGTCCACAATCAAACCTGTTCCTTTGTGCCGGAAGACAAACCGCCCGCTTCGCGGGTGATAATAACGAGTAAATTCATAACTTTTCATTTTATTACCTTTTTCAAGATAAGCGAGAACGCTGTATCAGCCCCATTCAAATCAACAACCCGCCTTCGGCCATCAGTGATATAAATCCGAATGGAGCTTATTCTGTTTTTATTCACAGGGCTGAATGTGATTCTCATGGGTTCCAAAGTGAAACTATAGGAGGCCTGCAGAACAGATGTGGAAAAGGAGAAGATGATATCACTCTCTTCCCCATCCACAAGGGAATCACTTGTGAGATCGCAATGCACGTTCAACATATCAGTATCTTGACTGAGGTTTGGAACTCTGGGGCCAATGTTGACTTTGTCTTTCAGAATCTTTTTCTCAAAACCAATGAGATCGTTGAAGTTGGATTTAGAGAGATCAAGTTGATAATTTTCTTCCAGTGTGATTGTTACTCTGAAGGTTGTGAGAGAGAAAGCAAGATTGATTGGGAATTTTTCATTCTTTCCTGGGGTGGATCCTGCGAGTGGGCCTGTTGCGTTTCGAATTGCCGCATTCAAAGTGGAATAATCCCAAACCCCAGCGGGAAAGGTGATATCGGAAAATGTTTTCCCACCGTCAGAGCTGAATCTGATCAGCTGATTTTTCAATGCCGCAGTGATGTTATACCACGTAAAACTCATATTGATAATTCTGTTCAACCCAACAACATATTGGGAATTTGGATCCAAAACAATGGGTCGATTGAATTTTGTTGTGAAATTTTCTGGTTTGTTTCCCCCAGTCTTGACGGAAAAGGATGACAGGACAATTTCTCTTTCGATTTCCATTTTAGAGTTTGAAATACTTTCTGAAGAGCTTCTCATGCTGGGATCTGTTGATGGCGTTTTCTTTCAGGAGAAGATCGAGAATGCCAACTCCAGTATTTCTGATGCCCGAATTCGTATTCCCCGCGAGAATGGAGCCAACGATGACCTCAAGTTTCTGGAGCAGATCTGTGGGGTTGGAGAAAAAACGGATGGATCCACTTTTTTTCTTTATTCCAACCCCGAACCCGTCCTCATCTTTTCCTCCATCATCTTTCCCCCTTTTTCTTTATAATGATCTATGTATTCAGTCAGAACTCGGGCTGCGTAATCTATCCTTCGATGTTGCAACTTCTTTTGCTCTTCCGTTATTTCCCCTCTTTCGAATTTTTTGGACCAGGATGATTTGTAACCTTTCAACTGATTTCTGCGGAATCTTGCTATGTTCACAAGATCACCGAGATACTGGATTTTCCTCTTTGTTGTAACATTTTCCCTGAGAGTTTTCTCCGCAGTATTGTAATCCGTGAGGTCCAGGTCTCTCAATATCTGATTGGTTTTATCTCCTTCCTCATCCTCTTCCTCTTCATCGCTCGGCGCAAGAGCATAATCGGGAGAGTCGTCTTCTTCATATTCAGGTGGATCTTCCCCCATCTCTTCCACAACTTCTTCATATGTTGGAGGAGCTGCTGAAATTTGCTTCTTGGGTTGGGATGGAACGGCCTCATCAAACAGGCCTTCGACATCCATATCTTCAAATGGGTCGACTTCGGGGAGATAATCAATTTCTGCTGGTTTGGCTTTTTTCTTTTTCCGGGGAAGTGGCTGAAGCGACCCCAAATTCGACTCAATCACCTCATCCAGTTTCGATGTGATGGGTTTGAATGTTTTTTCAAGTCCGATTTGACTTGTCTCTTCACCCAACTTTTTCTGGGTGATAGCATTGTGAACAAAGTTGATTTTTTTGCCAAAAGCAGATTTGCTTTTAGCCATTTCTTGCCATTTCAATAAACTCATTTTATATCCCAGAAACACAAATTTGGGATGAAGAACAAGATAAAGAACGTCATGTTCATTAAAATGAAGATTCCAAATTATGATTGTCAGGATCCAATCACAAATTTCAAACAACTTCACCCGTTCATGCCGGATCGAACTTTCAGAATGTTGATCTGTGGCCCTTCAGGATCGGGGAAAACAAATGTTCTCCTGGATATGATTTTCCGCCTGCTCTTCTACGATAAAATTTTCCTCTATGCGAAAAATCTTGACCAAACCAAATATCAACATCTGCTGAAAACATTTCGCCCAATCAGCAAAGAAGCGGGGTATGACGTCGTGGAAGCATTCCCGGATGAAATCATCCCAGTTTCTGAATTGTCAGGGGAGAATCAAAAGCTGGTTGTTTTCGATGATTTTGTTTCCGAAAAAAACCAAAAGCCATTGATTGATTATTTCATTCAGGGCAGGCACAAGAAATGTTCTGTGATTTATCTTTCGCAAAGTTATTTCGGAACACCAAAAGATATCCGCCTGAATTGCTCGCATTTTTGCATCTTCGAATTCCCAAGCAACAAAGAAATTACGGCGATCTGCAGGGAGAACAATGTCAGCAAAGAAGATTATCGGAAAGCAACGCATGATCCGTTCTCTTTCCTGTATGTGGATAAGCCGAGGAAATTCATTGCCAAAAACTTTGATGAAAGCATTTAAAATGAGTTATTCAAATGGATTGCTTTCTGAAACAAGCACCTCCCAGGGAGGAAAAGATGGAAAAGATGGGTTGCCAGGAGTTGGTTTCAAGCTAACGCCAGCAGGGGACTTCGACCTGCAAAGGAAACGCCTGACCAATATCGCTGAAGGAACGGGGAATTCGGATGCAATCACAAAGCTACAAGTTGACACGCTTGCAACGCAATTGCGGGCAGATTCTCTCCAGGTGGATGGTTCCTCGCATATGACTGGGGATCTTGATCTCAGGGGACAAAAACTCATCAACCCCGGGGAAATAGAAATGAATCGCAAATTGATTGTCAATCTGGACACTGATGAAAACTAGGATTTGTCAGCGGTGAATATGGTCACTTTGAAAAAATTCCACCCTGATGCTCCGGCTCACACTCATGAAGTCACGAAGGATATTGATTTAAAAGAACTTTTCAACGTGAAAAACTCAAAACAACAAACATGGCATGATTTAGGAGCGCATTATAACAACCTGGTTTCTTATAATGACGTCAAAAATATCTTTCTCAGCCGCAAAGAGACGTTTCCAATGGAGACGGCTTTGGATATGGGAAATCACACCATTTTTAACGTGAAAGATCCTGAAGTTGCCGATCAGGGCGCAAATATGCGATATGTGGATGCCCAATCCGCGAAAAAGCTTTCGTTGGAAGGCGGGACAATGACCGGAAACCTGGATATGAACTCGAAACAAATAAACAATATTGCAGCGCCAACTCTGAAGCATCAACCCACGTCAAAATCTTATGTGGATAACCAGATAGGAGGTGTGGTAGCCCACACGATGGAATTAGAAGAGAAGATCAAAAAATACGTAAATGAATCGCATATCACGTCAACCTCTCACCCAAAAGACGCATTCCGCTATGTGATGGAAGATGTGGATGAATCCAGCTCTGAACATCATATGACAGTGACTGGGATAAGTGATTTTCCAGATTCGCCGCATCATTTCAACAAGAAGGCTTATGACTTACAAATCACAAAAGATCTTTTTAATGAATACTCTGGGAGACTTGGATTCAATATGTACAAATTACTAGGGGGAGAATACACTGTGTGCGTGGAATTCTTCCCCGCGTCAATGGATGGCGTGAGCGTCAACGTTGTGAGCACAAGTCTGAATAAAAATCAGCAATCAACTAAGAAGTTTTCGGGGTATTTCAGATCCATCATCCACATGCACAAATGGAGGATTTCCCCACCTGAATTTATTTTCCTGGATTTGAAATGGCGAGGCACTGCCGAGTCAGCTGAAAAAGGAAATGCAAATCTGATCATATATGGCATTGCTGGTTCCCAACCTGATGTTGAAAGCAGCGTCTTCGATTCCCCTTTCGTTTTCCAAGCGGGGAAGATGGTCATGGAGACTGAATTGGATTTGAATTCGCACTCCTTGTTGAATTTGCCGCTTCGCCCGTCAAAACACTTCATTTTTGCAAGATTTGTGAAAGGAAAACACGGTGATTGTTTGATCTTCCCAAATGAAGAGGAAGATGAAACAAATTATTGGCAACAATTTGGATCTGACTTGAATGTCACGGTTTTCATTCTTCAACGCGGTTCCAACCCAGTGAGTGGAGCAACCATCATCATGACAAGTGTTGTTAAAGGAGATCGCATCACTCGGAAAGCAGTCAGACCTTCCACCAATTCATTTGGTTCACTGCAGTTCACCTTCAATCTCCATGTTGGGCAGGAAGAAGCTTTCTATCTGGCTCTCTCGGATGGAAATGCCATTCAAAGAGCAAAAGCGACAATTCTGATTGAAAAATGATTTTCTCCCTGAAAAATGAGAAAACAAATCATCTTTGCTTTCAATCACATCCACCCCGCAATTCAGGAAGAAGAACTGGAAGAGATCAAAAAACTTTTTCGATTTTATCACAAAAGATTCTGGTGCCTGAAACGAGCGCATGGTCGATTCAAGAAAATGAATCTGCTCATGAATTTGACCTCTTCCGGTCTGGTTGCAATCGGGACGATTGCTGGAGCCGCGACTTTGAACCCAATCGTTTTGGGAGTGATTTCAGGAGCAGGATTAGTCTTGAAAACCGTAAATGAAATGAAGAATCTGAAAAGCAAAATTGAGATGGCGAAATTCGCTTTCACCACCTATGAAAAAACATTGAGTGATTTGCGCTTCGCTTTGCGGGGAGGAAATTTTGATCGAGCTGAATTTTTGTTTTCAATGGAAGCGATTGATGGGATTGTGATTGATTTGGGGTTGGATTTGGAAAAGTTTGAAGCTGAATGGGAGAAAAAATTTGAGGGTTGAGAATTTTCATTTCCCGGAAATGAAAAATCATGCAAGAAATCAGGGGAAAAATTTATTTGAATTTCTTAATTTTATTGAATATGTCAACGTGAAATGTTCTTTCATTTTTCCTCAAAGATGCTACAATTTGTGATCGTTTCACGGGGTTAAATTTTTTAGTTCCAACCTTCGCCTCCAGATCTGCTCGGGCTTTCTCTTTGTTTATCTCAAAAATCACTCTGCAGATAATGGAAATGATTTTGATGAAGCAAATACTTTCCTCATTATATTTCAATTCTTTTTTCTTCCAGTCCAATTCTATATCTTCATCCGCGAATAATTTATTGGCAATCATTCGACAAAGTTCATCAAAAGATGAAACACCGATCTTGAATTTGTCAAACCATTCCTCATCCATTGGGAGTGGAGAAAAATCTATCTGGGGAGAATCTGATCCTTCCGCCTTTGGCTCTTCCACTTTTGGTTCTCCAAGATAAAATATTTTCTTATCCAATCTCCGGGTGATGGATTTATTTCCTTTTTTCAACGCATTGGTGATGGCGCAATTTGAGATGTCATATTCTTTCGCTGCCGAATTCACAGAGAGGAAGGTTTTAGTTTTTTTCCCATCGGAGATTGAAAAATGCTTAGTTGCTGGCTTCGACATTTTATTTGTAGAAAAAAAGAAAATATAAATTTAAAATCACATTTTATCCGCATATTTTTCAATTTTAGCCAGTCATTTCTCCAATTTAGTCAACTGGGATTTAGATGAAATGAAGCAGAAATTTTCCTGAATTTTCCTGAATTTGAATTAAAAGCTGATTTTCAGCGAAAGATTTTTTATTCCCGGAGAGATATTTTAGTTCCGGAGAGAATTTTCATCCCAAAATCCGTTTTTGGAGAGATTTTTCATTCCAAAATCAGTTTTTGTGGGCGATTTTTCGTTCTGAAATCCATTTTGGAGAAAATTTTTCATCCCCGGAGAATTTTTTTTCATCCCCCGGAAATTATTTTCATTCAAAATTATTTTGGAAAAAAATTTTCCTCAAAATAATTTTGGAGAAATATTTTCCGGAGAGAAATTTCATTCCAAAATCAGTTTCCGGAGAAATTTCAAGTTCAGCAAAAAATATTTTTCCCGGAGTCAAAAACAAATTCTTCCCGGAGTTGGATTCCGCAAATCAAATTCTGGGGATTCAGAATTCAAAAATTATTTTCCGGAGCAGATTTCAAAAATTATTTTCCGGAGCAGATTTCAGAATTCAGATTTCAAAAATTATTTTCCGGAGCAGATTTCAGAATTCAGAATTCAAAAATTATTTTCCGGAGCAGATTTCAGAATTCAGATTTCAAAAATTATTTTCCGGAGCAGATTTCAGAATTCAGATTTCAAAAATTATTTTCCGGAGCAGATTTCAGAATTTTTTCCCCGGAGTGGATTTCAGAATTCAGAATTCAAAAATTATTTTCCGGAACAGATTTCAGAATTTTTTCCCGGAGCAGATTTCAGAGTTTTTTCCCCGGAGCAGATTTCAGAGTCTTTTCCCCGGAGCAGATTTCAGAGTTTTTTCCCCGGAGCAGATTTCAGAATTCAGATTTCAGAATTTTTTCCCCGGAGTGGATTTCAGAATTCAGATTTGGTAAGTTCGGAAAAACGAATTCATTTTTCCGGATTGGTAAGTTCAGGCAAAATTCATTTTTCCGGATTGGTAAGTTCAGGCAAAATTCATTTTTCCGGATTGGTAAGTTCGGAAAATGAATTCATTTTTCCGGATTGGTAAGTTCGGAAAAATGAATTCATTTTTCCGGATTGGTAAGTTCAGGCAAAATTCATTTTTCCGGATTGGTAAGTTCGGAAAAATGAATTCATTTTTCCGGATTGGTAAGTTCGGAAAAATGAATTAATTTTTCCGGATTGGTAAGTTCGGAAAAACGAATTCATTTTTCCGGATTGGTAAGTTCGGAAAAATGAATTCATTTTTCCGGATTGGTCAGTCATGAAAAAGGGTTCTGCCCAAATTCACTGAAAAAATCACAAAAATATTTTTCAGAATCAGATTCTGGAAAATAATTTGGAGTTTCCTCCAGATCTCAGCGAGATCAAACTTCATCGTCCTCATTCTTGTCCTCAAACTCATCGAATTCCGAGGCAGCCTGCACTATTTCCTCCACCAAAACTTCGTCCACAATGCATGTGATCGCTTTCACATTTCCGCAGAAAAGATGTTTGATGGAAAAGACGACTTGCCCGCGGAGAGGACAACCAATGAGTTCTTTTTGCTTCAAGATGGGTTTCTTTTTCCCATCCGCGCACAGCTCCCAAAATCTGCAGGAGAAATCCGTTGTGGGAATTTTGGAGGGATAGATTTTTGCGTAAATCTTTTCCTGCTCGGATTTGTCAGTTTTCACGAGAATGAAATCTCCCTCCTGAAATCGAGCAAAAGACGGGGAAATCTCTTTGATTGCCTGCTTCTTTTTCATCGCAGCAGAGTTGAAATGTTTTTCCAGATTGTTGAAGAAACTAATGAACTCGCTCGGAATAGTGATGCCCATAGAAAACGATTCACCCTCATGAAGGAAAATCTTGAATTTGGTTTGGAGTTTCACTTTGAACCGTGAGTCCATGTGGAGGCAGGGGAGAAGGCAGAAATTAATTTTTCCAGAAGATTTCTTACAGGGGTCTCCGAGAGAGCAGTCGGGGATAGATATTTTCGCGGGATTCATTTTTTGGGAGGAGATAAAAAAATGAATTAAATCGCGAAAATCCATTTTTCCATGAACTTGCGATCCTCTTCCGATCGGACTGGGAGAAAACCAGTGGCCATATCCACAGCTTTTTGAAAGTTTCTTTCTGCGTCACACGCTTTTTCCCAGTCCGTTTCCTCTTTGATTTTTTCAGCCTCTTTCGGAGGAGTGGATTTGTTTTCACTTGACATTTTTTCTCCAATGAAGAAAAAATTCAAAACGCATTTTGCAAATCCACAAGGGCATCATCCATCGCAACCCGAGCCAGGTTATGATGTTTATAAAGCCCTTTTTTGGGGTGCGCGTGCATCGCCGTTTCCAATGCAGCTTTCTTTTTCATGAGATAGATGAATTCTTGCAATCTGGGAGAAACCCAAGTGACTTCGTGCGATTTTTCCTCTGAATCCAGAAAATGAGTTTTTTTCTTGCAGAGTTGATTGAAAAAAAATGTGCGTGATAACCCAAATCGTTCCCGAATTTCCTCTGCGGTGAAAAATTCTTCCCCATCAATCTGGATGAATGGTGTGTCTTCTTCCTCCCGAATCCAGAACACTTTTTGGTCGGTTCTTCTGGCATATTTAGTGTTGCCCGATTTGAGAACTCGCAAAATCGTTTTGGAGGGAAGCCCCGTTTTTTCGCTGGCTTCTTTGAATGTGAAAAAAGTTTGCTTTTCTTTTCCTTCTTCCTGAATTGAAAACTTCATTTTAAATGGGGAAAAAGATTTTTTCTCCATTAAAAATGTCTTTAGCTGCATGGCAATCATTTGCGCGAACGACAAACTTGCGAGGATGGTCGCGATTGAAGAAAAATGACTTAGTGAAGTTTTTAGTTGAAAATCTTTGGGGAGGAGGATTAGATCAGCCCAAAATGAACAAAGCAGCTCGTTTGAGAACTCGGAAAAGACGAAAAGCCAACCCTCTAGATGCCGAAAATGAAAAAATACCTGTTCCTATTTTGATTCCGGAAAGAAGAATTTTTCCTTCCAGAGCCATTCCCAGAGTGATTGAAGAAAACACAGGAACGGTTTCGGATTGGCTGAATTGGTTGGAAAATGTGGATGATGTTGATATTCGGAGAAGAGCCAATCCCGCGGTGGAAAGATTGAAAAAGCAAATCGCTGAATTGTGGAAACAAAGGTTGGTCGTGGAAGAAGGAAAATCCGCTTTGAAAGGATTCGCGAAACAATTTATAATTCAAGGAGATGATTCCCCAACTCCCCAAGATTTTTTCCGGAAAGCAAGATGGCATATTCTCAGACTCCTGCGAGAAAATCCACAAACAAAAGTGAAATGCGTTCTGAATGTAGAAATGTCCCAAACCAGTTTGGCTTCTGGAGAGGAAATAATTGATGACCCATTTTTCCATTCCCGGCAGAAAAAGAATCTGAGAAACAACCCGGAGATTGTGGATGAAATGGAAAGAGAAATAATTGAAAATTTGGAAAACTTCAATCGCAGGGGAAGTAATTGGATGTTTGAAAGAGTTTTGCGTTTGGAAATTCATTTTGTGCGCTGGAACCCACTGCGAGGGTCTTCTTGGATTGCTTTGCCCCCAGACTTGGAGAACAAGAAAGCCGTGATCAACATGAAAAATGACGATCAGATGTGCTACAAATGGTGCATTGCCAGGGCAAAAAATATGGTTGAAGTCCACCCAGAAAGAATCACACCGGATTTGCGAAAACAAGCGGAAGACATGAATTGGGATGGTTGCGAATTCCCCATGGCCGTGGACAAAATCAAGTTTTTTGAAGCAAGAAATCAGACAATTTCAGTGAATGTTTTTGGCTGGAATGGATCTGTTTTTCCCCTGAGGATTACCGAGGAAGAAAAGGCATTTCACGTGGATTTGATTCTGCTGACAGAGGAATTCAAAACGCACTATTGCCTGGTGAAGAATTTCTCTCGCCTGGCATCCTCTCAAGTTTCACGCCATGGGCATGAAAGATTTTTTCTGCAAAAGATGCCTCAATTCATTTCCCAGCGTGGAAAGTTTGAAGAAACATAAAGCCATTTGCGGAGACTTTGAGGCGGCAAGGATTGAAGTTCCAGGAGGCGAATGCTCTTTCCAAAACTATGGGAAAATGCTGCATGTGCCTGTGGTGGGTTATGCGGATTTTGAATCTATTCTGAAACCTTTGGGGAACACTCAGAAAACTCACGAGCATATTCCCTGTGGATTTGCGTTTCATCTCGTTTCCCCATTTTTGCAAATGGAACCCGTGTTGAAAAGAGCAAAAGATGAAAACGAAGAACTCCCCAAAGATTTCATTCGGGAATTGATTTCACGCGTGAAACAAGCTCACCTGAGTTTGCCGAAAAAAGAAATGTTTCCCCTGACCAACCAAGAATGGAAATCATTTCGGGAAGCCACGGTGTGTTGGCTGTGCCGAGAAGAATTCGGAGAAGAAGACCTGTCCAAAGTCAGAGATCACTGCCATTTCTCCGGAAAATTCAGGGGAGCAGCGCACAGATCTTGCAACAGAAAGTTTCAGCGGCCAAAATTCACCCCTGTGTTTTTCCACAATCTCCAAAATTATGACGCGCATCTTTTTGTGCGGAGTTTGGCAACAGTGGATGAAGTTTTGAGCGTGACATGCATCCCCAACAATGAAGAGAAATATATTTCCTTCTCCCTGAAGTTTGAATTGAAAAAAGAATGGAAAGAAGTGAAAGGAGAATGGAAAGAAATCACTGTGAAACATGAAATTCGATTTCTGGATTCCTTCAAATTCACGCTGATGGGATTGGAATCGCTGGTGAAGAATCTCCCCAAAGAAGAACTGAAAGAAACCACCAGATTTTTTGGAGAACGCAGCGAGTTGATGCGCCGAAAAGGAGTTTATCCCTATGAATTCATGGATGGGTTTGATAAGTTTGAGAAAAAACTGCCAAAGAAAGCCGCTTTTTTCTCCCGATTAAATCAGGAGAAAGTGAAGAAAAAAGATTTTCAACACGCCCAGAAAGTCTGGAAAGAATTTGAAGTGAAAAACATGGGAGAATATCACGATCTTTATTTGAAAACGGATGTGTTGCTGCTTGCCGATGTCATGGAAAGTTTCAGGAAACTTTGCGAAGAAAACTATGAACTGGATCCAGCTCACTTCTTCACTGCCCCCGGAATGGCTTGGGACGCAATGTTGAAAATGACCGGAGTGAAATTGGAACTTCTGGAAGATGTGGATCAGTTGTTAATGATTGAAAAAGGAATCAGAGGGGGAAACGCAAATGCATTCAAGCGATTTGCGAAAGCAAACAATAAATATTTGAAGGATTTCAACCCCGATGAAGCTTGTCGTTTTCTGGTTTATTTGGATGCAAACAACCTTTATGGGTGGGCAATGTCACAGCCTCTTCCAGTTGGAGAATTCCAATGGATGAGCGAGGAAGATTTGCAAAACTGGGAAAACTTTGTGAATGCTGAAGGTCAAGGTTGTATTCTTGAAGTTGATCTCATTTATCCCAAAGAACTGCATGACGACCATAATGATTTTCCCCTGGCTCCAGAAAGTTTGAAACTGGGTGGAGTGGAAAAGTTGACGCAAAATCTGAGGGACAAAGAAGGCATGGTTTTGCATGGAAAAAACCTGCAACTCTATCTTTCCCTGGGAATGAAACTGAAAGCCATCAAGCGAGGAATTTCATTCAAAGAGGAACCTTTCATGAAATGTTACATTGACAAAAACACAGCCCTGAGAGCAAAGGGAAAAAATGCATTTGAAAAAGAGTTCTTCAAACTGATGAACAACGCCGTGTTTGGGAAAACCATGGAAAACTTGAGAAAACGAGTTTCGATTGAACTGGTGAAAGATGTTGAAAGGGCAGAAAAGTTGATTAACAAGCCCAACTACGCAGACGTGAAGATTTTTGATGAATTTCTGATTGCGGTCAAAATGAGGAAAACGCGAGTGGTCATGAACAAACCCATCTTCGCTGGGATGTCAATCTTAGATCTCTCCAAAACTTTGATGTATGATTTCCATTATGGGTATGCGAAGAAAAAGTGGGAAAATTGTTCTGTCCTGTATACCGACACAGATTCTTTGGTGTTGGAGATTGAAACGGCAGATTTCTTCGCTGATATTACCGCAGATGTACCAAAGTGGTTTGACACAAATGATTTCCCAGAAAATCACCCAGCTGTTCTGAATGGATTGCCAATTGTGAAAGAAAACAAGAAAAAGATTGGGCTGATGAAAGATGAATGCGGGGGTGCAATCATGAAAGAATTTATTGCCCTGAGGCCGAAACTGTATTCTCTCCTGATTGAGGAGAATGCAGAAACCACTGAGAAACAAAAAGCAAAAGGAGTGAAAAAATGCATGATCAAAAAGAGTCTCAGACATGCAAACTTCGTGAAATGTTTGGAGTCAAAAGAAAAGCAAATCAGAAAACAAAGTGTATTTCGCAGCAGGGACCACCATTTGTTCACGGAAAACATGACCAAAATTGCGCTGAGTGCAAATGATGACAAAAGAGTGATTCTGGGAAATGGAATTGACACGCTGGCTTTGGGGCATTGGAGACTGGGAGAAATCTTTACCCCGACAGAGCGTGAAGTTTTGGAAAGTGCCTAATTTCAAGATTTTTGTCTTGTGCTCATTTTAGCAGTTAGTAGTTGATATTAGCTAATTCTGAGACAGTCCAAATTTCTCCCAGTTTAAGCAGTTCACAAAAATTCTAAAAAATCCTCAAAAATTCGTCGAGTTCCGCCATTTTTCACACAATTGATAATTTCTTCAAATCTGCTCAATCTATCAGAATTGTGATGATTCTGCTGAATTTAGCTGGTGAAAAATTCTTTGTTAATTGCTTGAATCAGCAGGAAATGAATTGTGTGAAAACTGGGAGAAATTTGGACTGTCTCAGAATTAGCTAATATCAACTACTGTAACCTTTCTCTGAATGTTGATTTACAACTAAATCTTTCCTGTTATAAAAATTATCAACCTGCCTAAAGCAGGTGAGTAGGCAATGGCAGACAGATTTCTTCCACTTGTGTGTTTAAGCACACTAAAAATTGACTCTAATGCACTGCCATTGATTCTGAGGGGGGCTAATAAGGGTGAGACACAGGTAAAAAACCATTCACAAAATAAAAGGAATCCATGCACAACTAGAGAACATAAAAAACAATTTATTATTAACATGAAAATTATTTTTAATGAAAAATGGTTTCCTTGCTCTCTTCATATGCTTGGAAGGAGACTCATTAGTGAAAATATATCAACTCAAGCAAGTTTTCCTATCACTTTACTGCAAAGGCAAGTCTCTTGTTTGCCACGGACATTACTTATGCCTTTTTTCTTTTGGCAAGTTGACAATAAGCTTATTGTTTTGACTTAGTAGTTCTAACATGACCTACAGCTGTAGTTCTTTACATGGAGGCATTAAAAAAAGTTTGATTCATTGACTGTAAACTTTAGGGCTGAGGAGGTGAATATTGTTGAATATTATTTTTTTAGTCAGTGTACTGATACTTATTCAAGCAATAATGAAAAACTAACTCAGTCTTTAAATAATATTGCCATGCAAGAAACTTTGTCTGTCTGGATTTCTTGGTGTTGTCAGGGTAAACTGTGAGCAAAAATGAAACCTCTTTGAGTGCTGTTTATTTCACAATCCCAGTGGTATGAGTTCATGGCAGTGTTTATTGCAAAATATTATTCACTCACCAGCAAATGAGTGTCAGTAGACACATTAATATAGGAAAGGAGTGGCAGTTTCATCTGCGCTCTCGAAGGGGGAGTGCTCCAAAGTAAGATCTAGTATCTCACCAACTAAACTTGCGGCTAAAATTTCTCGGAGCCAACTTTCCAGTATCTCAGCCACGTCATCTTTCTTCTGAAGGAGTTTTCTTTTTAACTTTTCCTTTGCAGTTTCCGAGCCGGCGACATCGCCAATTGAGCTACTAGAACTTGCGTTTCCTTCGGTACCATCGCGATCGGCGCGGGCGAAATTTAACGTCTTCCTGCTTTACTACCTCGTTCTCTCTCAGAAAAATTCAACTCATCACCAGAACGCTTCATTTTTAAAAAAAACTCTCTTTCAAAAGGATTCTTTCCATAGCATACAACTAAATAAGCATTCGAACTAGGTAATCGCCCTGGTACTTCACTTAATCCGGACAATAAACACACGCTGGATATATTCCAGCACTTTCATTTCAGTCAGAAATTAACTTTTTTAACTGGTAACCAGCTTCCCTCGGTCGTAAAGGCAGGAATGGGTAAAACATATAAAGGAAAACGGTGATGGAACAAGGAGTAAACTTGTTGGCCAATTTCCCCCTTCCGCCGCCATTTTTTTTTCTCACCACGGCAATATGCGGACGTCCTCGGAAACACTATATTTTCGCGGGAAAGCCTGTTCTAAAAATAATTCTTTACGGGAAAGGGTTGACTCAAGGGTACAGCACATATGGAGGCTCCATCTAATCGGCTCCTGGTACTTTCCATTCCTGGTACTTCCCTTTCGCATGGCCACAGTCACTTCCCAGGGAATGCCACGTTTCCCAAACCAATCAGTTTGGCTTTCCCGGTATTTTCGAGGAATAAACCATGGCATAGCCCAATCCTGTATAACTGATGTTTCGTCCAGATGTTGAAGGATGTCTAATCTTGCTTTATCTTGGTTTGCCGAACACAACGAAACTAATGCGATTTCCAGGCATTTACATCACGTTTTGCATTTCCGGCCATAAAGACAAGTTCATCGTGTATTTGGCCCTTTATTATTGGAAAGATCTTCAAGACCCATCCCGTAGAGAAGGATATAACAACTGTTCCCAGAATAAGTTTAATTTCAGTTTCTACCCCCTAACGTCGGTTTATTGACAAGGAAGACTTGACTGTGTGACCTGCGATGTCCCTTTTGCAGTTTAGAAATGGAATAACCTCAGCTGATCTGCTCCTATCTCTAGGGTCATAAAAGCAAGAACCTCCGACTAAAGAACTTAAAGACGGCACTTTTCGTCCATGATGACAAAAAAATAGCAAAGCAAATTCAGTCCAATTTACTTTCAAGCTTCGCTAATTAAATTTATCCCATTTTTAGATTTAATTTACTAATTCAATTTATTTACTTCAGTGAACAGCAATGCGATATCTAAGTCATTTTTCCTAGTTTGTAGAAAGAAAATTCTGTTAAAGTATTGAAGTATAAGGATCTATACGCATCTTTATTTTGGTGTGCATTCTACCGAAGGCATAAGCAAAAAAGTTAAAAAGTTAAACAGGTTTATGTCATCTGAGACCAGAGCCAACTGAACTGCATCCCGATATTTATTCCTGATAAGTGACAAATCTTATCAAAGCTGAAAAATTCCACCGCCCAAGTGAGAAAAAAACAACAACATTCCCTTGTCAGTCCAAAGCCTTTATTCTATTTTAAAAAGATAACGAATAAGTGCTCAAAACGAAATCGTTTTCAGTACGCTTTTCGTCGTGGCGGATATGTAAAAACCCAGCTTGTGGTGTCACGGTAACGCAACAACCGTTGTTTACTCGCCGTTGTAGAAATTTTAAACGAATTATGGTTTATTTCAAAAGCGTCGTGTGAAGCACTGTGAAAAAAACCCAAGCTGATTCTAATACATTATCAAGAACAACCTTTAATTACTCCAATGACACAGTTTAAGAAAAAATCTGAATTATACCACATAGCGAGAAACACATTTGAATTTTAACGGTATCCGCGGGATCTTTTCCGTTTAAAAATAAAGCAGTTTCCTGCGCATTTTTTGCTTTTATAAACAACAGTAAAGTAAAGTTATATATTTGTTCTAATTGTGAGGCACTTCCACTATTAATAAACGGTATAATAATCCTTAAGATTTTATTTTCTTGAAGAAGAGAAGTCATTGAAAAATATCATTTTCAGACTTGCGTGCGGGTACTTTCGGGATCGTTGCGGGTCAAATTTGTTTTTCTCAGGTTTCTCAGAAATAATGCGTTCCTGAAGAAAATGAAATACATCAAATTTCTTCTCTACTCAGTGGCTCTTTGTAAGCAGAAAATAAGCGAAACTAATTTGTCGAGTGTTGCCATCGAATGCTCGGTATTTCCTGACCGTCGCTCTTAATTACTTAATAAGAACATTGCATAATTTTAATTTTGGTCCCTCTTTTATTCAATGGATACGGGTTTTGTATAAGAATGCATCCAGCTCTGTAATGAACAATGGTTTTGCAACAGGTTTCTTTGTAGAGTAGAGAAGTGAGGCAGGGCGACCCTCTTTCCCCTTACCTGTTCATAAAAGCACTTGAGGTTTTAGCTATAAAGATTAGAAACGATGATAATATTCAAGGGGTTAAAATTGGACAGGATGTGGTGAAGCTTTCTCTCTTCGCAGACGAACTGACTTGTTTTTTGAAAGATAAACTATCCTATGCAAACCTTTTGTGTACTCTTGACGTTTTTGGAGAATGCTCTGGCTTACGAGTAAATCAGGAAAAAACGGAAATCTTAGCCCTTGGTGGCACCACTCTTCAAGAAGACCTTTCTATGACGCCAAACTTATGTCAGATCATCAAGAGTTTAGGAGTTTATTTTGGCTATGATGGGAACCAAAGAGATGAATTAAACTTTAGACAAACTTTAAAATCGATTAAAAAAACGATCAATTTATGGGAATGGCGAGGTTTTTCTCTCTTGGGGAGAATACAAATAGTTAAAACGTTTGCCATCCCTA
Organism: Cladopsammia gracilis; assembly: GCA_022457155.1. Classification (NCBI taxonomy): domain Eukaryota; kingdom Metazoa; phylum Cnidaria; class Anthozoa; order Scleractinia; family Dendrophylliidae; genus Cladopsammia; species Cladopsammia gracilis. The sequence goes on along the minus strand of JAJGOT010000313.1, from coordinate 598,611 downwards.
AGCTTATGTTTAGAGCATCTGTAATTCCAATCTCTTCAGAGTTAATTAAAGAAGCTAACTCAATCTGCTATAACTTCATTTGGAACGGAAAAGATAAGGTAAAGCGAAATGCATTTACGTCAAAAATTGAGAATGGTGGCTTAAACATGCTTGATATTGACTGTATGGTTCGAACAAAAAGAGTAATATGCTTAAAGGAACTTATGGAAGATTACCAGAGTCCTTGGAAGACAATCCTTGACATGCGCCTTTCACCAGTTGGTGGGAGTTTTGTATAGTTTTGCAATTTTGATACCTCTAAATTAAAAGTTAACATGCCAATTTATTACAAGCAATGTTTCGATGCATGGTCAGAGTTACATGCTAAAGAACCAAGCTCGTCTCATGATATTATTAACGAGATTATTTGGAACAATAGGTTTATCTACATTGACAAAAAGTCTATTTACAGGAGAGACATCGTCGACCTGAGCGTTTTAAAAGTAGAGGAATTGATTTCGGAGGGGGACATTGGGGGGTTCTGAACACCGCAATACCGCCAAAAAAATTGACAAATACCGTAATATCGCAAAAAAAATCGCCAAATACCGCAATACGTCAAAAACCTTGTTCAAAATCGTTAGAATACCGAAACCGCTACTCTGTTCATTAAATTTTTCGAAAATATCTTATTTTTCGAATGTTAAGGCAAGTTAATGACTTTAAATTGGTTGTAAAACGACCAAAGTGTTATCACCTTTCATGTAATATAAACTGGCGTGACGGATTAGAGGATCTTAGAGCTGTTTCGAAGCGTTTTGGAAACGACAAGTTTGACAAGGACGACAAGTAACTGAAAAAGGATCAAAAAGGGTCGTAAAACACTGGAGGATAATTTTTAAAACCGACCAAAACGCTAAAAAACGGAATCCCGCAAGTTTTGGGAATACCACAATACCGCAATTTTATATTAGAATTACCGAAATAACGCATGAAAAAATGCCAAATACCGCAATACCGCAAACCCCAATGTCCCCCTCATTTCGTCCAATCCTCTTGCTTCTAACCCTAGGCTCTTGTTTTTAACCCCCGAACAAAGATTCTATGTTATGAGTATTGTAAATTCGATCCCACCTAAATGGCGTTCTGTTATTAAAAATTCTACTATCCATTCAGTAGTCGATCCGATCCCGAATACTCCATCAATTATGATAAAGGAAATTCGGTTCCAATTATTGATGTTTCCTCAAAACAAATCTACAAGTTCTTTCTGGAGAAAAACCAAATCCCGCCCACTGCTAAACAGAAATTAATGTCCAAGTACCCAAACACATTTATGGACTGGGAAAAGGTCTATTCGTTAGCATTTATTACTACCGTAGAATCTAAAATCAGAGAATTTCAGTATAAGGTCTTAAATTGTATTGTCTTTGCAAATGAAAAACTTTTTCGCTGTGGTATAGTCGATTCACCAAGCTGTGCTTTCTGTCATGAAGAAGTCGAATTCATCGAGCATTTACTCTTTTCCTGCAACAAATCTTCTGAGTTTAGGAAACACGTCCTGTCCTGGCTACGAGACAATATGCAATGGAATCAACATTGAAACTTTGAACGAAACCGATTTGATCTTTGGAAAATATGACACTAGTGAAGATTTTATATCGATAAACTATATATTATTGTTAGGTAAATATTATATTTACTCTAGAAAGTACCAGAATGGTACGCCTTCATTGCGAGGTTTTATTGCTAGGACAAGGCGTGTTTATAATATTGAGCTTTATATTGCAGAGAAGAAAGGAAAACTATTCCAACATTTAAAAAAATGGGAAAGTTAACTCAGGTGTTAATTTAATTTTTTTTTTCTCTTAGTGGTAAAATACATGTAATTAAAGATAATTTATAGTTGTACAAGCCTTGTGGCGTGTGTGTGTGTGTGTGTGTGTGTGTGTGTGTGTGTGTGTGTGTGTGTGCGTGTGTGTGTGTGTGTGTGTACTGTATTGTCTTTCCGTTCGTTTGTATGTATGTAGTTAGTTTTATAAACTGGAAAGGAGTTGACACTGGCTTGAATAAAAAACGTAAAAGCTGCTAAGAACTAAAACGTTTTCTGTTTGTAAAAATAGACGTTTCGACCACAAAAACTCGAGTCTTCATCAGTGATGACAATTAACACGTACATAACATGCAAATTCCAGTTTATAGTTATGAATCCTGGCTGCAATTTTACCATTTTTATGTAGTTAGTTTGTAATTGTGAATGTAATTTGATGAAAAAATAAAAAAAAAATTGCTAAATAATAAAAAAAAAAGAAAAGAAGCGGAGGCATTTTGCCTGTCTCCACGATTTATGTTGGGTCAGCTTTGAACTACTCTACTACTACTCTCTACTACTCTTATCGACGAATGATCTAGCAGCCTTTTCTCTAACATGTCATACGCATGTCATATTTGGGAATACGTTCCATTTCCACAAAATGGACGATTGTTTCATGTAATTCTGTTAATTACTCGAGAACGCACCGAAGAGTAAGCGTGTAATTTATCTTTGTTTTTATACATGATTCGTGATCGGTGTCTTAAATATATATAGGCCACTTTTATAGCTGCATAATGGTTTGAGAGAGTAAAAACTATACAAAACATGACTGTTATAACTGAATGTGAATATTTATTGTGAAATGCGGACGAAATGTTTCATAGTGAAAACAGCGATGAAAGTGACCCTTGCAGTGGAACATAATTCAGAAGAAAGATTCGGTGAGCGACGTGAACCGCTGTTGGAAGAGATAGCAATTTATTTGGCCGTATTTTATGTAAAATTCAAGCTCTCACTATTTCAATAATTTCAATACAGTACGTGGTTTCTTGACGTTCATCTGAAGAAATATGCGTGTTAAATATCATATAATATCAGGTACGCTGTTTTGAAAAATGCCCCGGCATTCAGTTAGGTAACATTCCTACTGTTCAATTCTCTCCTGCATAGCAATGATTTATACGGCCTACTATTATGGCTTTTCATGTTTTTAGGGAACATGATTTTCATCCTTGTTATAAAGTTATTGTTTGCTGTGGCATACAGGTCATTATAGGTCATTCCCTGTTTTAGTAACTATGCACGTTCACTAGCCGGGTTCTTGAGTTTCGTGAACTTTGTAGTAAAACGTTTATTTATGTTTTTACTGCTGGCATATTTGCAGCATGAAATTCGCTGGGAGTCTTTTTGGCTTTATCTGAATGGGAAATTTGGAAAAGTATTAATATTCCCTTTATTATGTCAGATCATTGACTTGCAATTCCAGGACCCCCTCTTCCAGTAGTAGGCCTTTGGAAATCGATCGGTCCGGTAGAGATGAATCAGTTTGTGGAGGCGCGCTTGAATTGGCTAATATCCTTTACGACGTGTGCTTAATATTTCCCAATCAAAAATGAACTAACATGTTTATAGCATTACGTTCCAAAGAAAGGGAAGAGAGAGTTTGAGGTAAGCAAAAGCATTGTTGCTGTACATTGGGAATCCATATTACAGTACAACGGATGCTTAAAAGTGACCAGAAAGAATTTCACAAACGCTGTATGTACATGTGAATAAAAACGTTTTATTTTATCAAGCGACATTAAGTAAGTAATCAATGAAACATCTCTTCTGATTCTTGTACAGTGTGTATTTCAGGATTACATGTACTGGTTTTGCCGGTTGGCCTTTAATCTTGGTTTTTAGTGACTTTTTAAGGCCTCATTTTGGTTCATTTTGGCGTCTGTTTTTTTATTTTGGCTACGGGTAGTCCTTAGTTTTCCCTATGGATGGTTTAATATATCTGGTATTCCGTTGAACTGTGAAATGCATGGCTTATTTCGCTTTACAATCCATTTATATACAATAGTATACAAGAGGAATGTATGTTACCCCACATTATACTCCTGCGGTTAAACATTAACTTACAGGAGATAAAAATGAGACAGGCAAAAGTCGTAAAAAGTATTTTTAAAAAAGCCTTTAGAATAGCTTTCTAAAGTAGATATACTTTAGATCACCCTAGAAATATATGACATGTTTGCTCGATAATATTGGTCCTTTGATAATTTCAGCAGGTAGAACTGATAAGAATTATTTTATTCGTCCATTATCCATGCTTTCATTGTAATAGCTCTCCTGATATATATTAGGGTTTCTTTACTTTGGCTTGGATTCGTTTGTTAGATAAGTAATCGGCTGAAGTTTTTATTATCGTTGTGAAAATATTACTGAGGATCAGAAAATTTCTTAGGCCGTGATTTAGTGTCTATTTTAATAGACTTAAATAGTCTATGGCGTGCAAAACATGTAAGAAAGTGTTTCTTCACGAATGTAGTCTGAGATCCAAGAATGAAAATGCTGTGTCTATATTGGAATCAATACTTCTTGAGGTTATTTTAGTTAATTATTCTGTTGTGGAATAGTGTCTTGTGCTTGACAGAACCTTCGCAGAATGTCGCCTGACCTGAACAACTGATGAAGATAACATCTGTCAGGCATTTTTAATAACTTCACTTTAATTTGAGAATATTTACAGCGTTATGCAATGTTTTTTTTTTCTACTGCGTCTCGGTAATTATTTTCCTCCGGCCTAGTGTCGTAGAATTTAAAACATGTTTCAAAATCGCACGACATTTTTCATGCCGTTTGCGACACACCTGTGCCAGTGGCGGAATCGATTTATGCGACAAAGTCGTACTGTCAAAATCGGATTTAACAAGTTACTGAGCCGGGGCTATGATAAGAGGGAAGAGTGAAATAAGGAATGGGTCATTCGACAATATGAGAATTGCAGCTTGGCAGAGCCTGAGACTTTAAAGTTCGATAAAGCTAATATACGCAATATGCCGCAGAGAGAGTAAGGCGTTCCAAACTAATTTGTCCTTTTCCAATTAAGGAATTCGTGCTAAGGTTTTTTAATTAGTTTTTAATTAGCCTTTTACTAGTTGTTTTCTTTGAATATTTTTATTGTCCGTTTACACCTGCAAATTTCATGCAAATTTTTTTTACACTTCCTATGTACATATATATATATATATTTTTACTATTCTATTTCACCTTTCACTTGATAATGACCGAAGTACGGTCGAAACGTCGTGTTTTACCGTTGATTTTTATTGTTAAAACCAATTAAGGAAATTCCGTTAAAAAAGGCAAATAAGCCTGTCACAGGGTCTTACAGCGTAAAATTTCCGACAGATTTTTAACAATAGAGCGTTTTCTGCAATAACTGGCTAACACGAGTCAAGAGTGGGCCAGGCCAGACCAGATTATTTCTGCCGAAGATGAAAGAAAGCTTGCTGCGTATCTCATTGACGTCAGTAAACAGGGTTACGGGAAGAGTAAAAAAAAAATCTTGTATATGGCTACTCAGATCGCCATTAAGCGTGGAAAGGTTGTCAAATGTAATTGCCTCTCTGAAATGTGGTGGAGGAACTTTTTGAAGAGAAATCCAACAATTTCTCTGCGAGCGTCGCAAAACTTTGGACTCGTAAGAACATTTGTGACGCGGGAAACCATAGAAGCGTTCTACGCGCGGCTTCTTGAAACAATGACTGCAAATGCATTTGGGTCATTGCTAGAAAAGCCGCACTTGATTTTCAACTGCGATGAAAGTGGTTTTGAGTTCGATGCCATCAACAAGATCGTGGCGGCAGCTAGAGGGGCCAAGCACATTCCGAGGGTATCAAAAGGTCAGCACGAAAAGGTAACGGTGCTGGCCTGTGCGTCTGCTGCCGGCAATAGCCTCCCTCCAATGTTTATTTATAAGAGCTTGAGTTGGCGCGTGCCAAATGGGGTCCAAGAAGGAGCACCTGCCGGCACCCTCTTTACAGCGCAAAAATCCGGTTGGATCGACAAGGATTTATATTACAAATGGTTCACGGAACTGTTTTTAACATCCATTCCAGCGGAACGACCTGTTCTTCTTTTAGTGGACGGGCACAAGGCACATGTAACACAAGAAGTCATCGAGTCAGCGGCCGAAAACCAAGTACTAGTGTTTTGCCTGCCTGCGCACTCTTCGCACCTTCTGCAGCCGCTTGACCTTTCTCTGTTTGGTCCGCTTAAACGGGGATGGGTGAGAGCCTGTGCGGCATTCAGCCACATAACATCAACAGTGGTCAACCAACGCAACTTCGCCAAGATATTTAACATCGCGCGGCATTCCAGTCTACCCCGGAGGTAATCAGGGGAGGTTTCAAAAGATCTGGTATCTTTCCCTTTGATCCCACAATGTTCGATTATGGCAAGTTAGCGCCGACCATCCGTTCCACGTCAACATCTGAACGAGAGCAAACGACACCGAGTGAAATGCCTGCAGTCACCAGTTCAGATTCTGTTGCAGCGGCAGCAACCGAGCCAGCTAATACTTTCACGTCGCCAGCTGCCTGTGGTATTCCCCCGGGTTCTGTTCCTTGTCTAGAGCTTCTACAGGGAGATCCGTGGCTCAGTGCACCTGAAGACGTTTACTTACCCTTTCCTGATACCGTGACAAGTTCTCCAGAGGTTTCAGAAGTTGCTAGCGTGCGTGATACCTTTGTCGCCTTAGAAAAGAACGTTGGCCGGACCGTACGAGAGAAGTTCCGCCGCCGTTTCCAAAATGGCTACGACGTTCCAGGTGACCATGAGTACTATGCATGGCGGGATCTGTTTGTAAAACTTGGGGGTGAAGACAACGATGGGGCCTGTCCATGCAAGTCAGCGTGCTCGTGTTCTTATGCGGGGATTGGTTTCTGTGAATGTCTCAACGGCGCTGCCACGTCACCGATAGTCAGTTCCACAGCGGAGCGCAGAGTGGTACAAGATCCCCACACACCTCCTAGCGTTACCCAACCATATAAAATCTCTACACCATCTGGAGACGTCCATATCGACGAGGAACTGTGCAACATTATGCTGCAGCCCATGCGTGAAGTAAGTGGAAAGAGAAAGCGGGTGGCCAGAAACCTCGATCCAGGTAATAAATGTATTACGGGACGGGTATTTCTGGAAGCATTACGATCTGAGAATGCAAGAAAAGAAAGAGAGCAGAAGAAAAAGGAAGAAAAGAAAAGAGAGCGAGCAAGAGCTTCCGCAGAGAAGAAAAGGAAAGCAGAAGAAAAAAAAGAAAATTGAAAGAAAAAGCCGAAAAGAAGAAAAAAATGGAAGAGAAAAAGAAAGCAAGAAAAGACAAGAAAAAGAAACAGAAGAGAGGGGCAACGAATGGTGCTGCAATGAGAAGAAAATTAGCCGAAATATAGCAGAAGAGAAAGCAAGATACCATTGCGAAAACTGCGGCAAAGTGTATGACGAAGATGAAGATTGTTCGTGGATCGAGTGCGGTTTTTGCTCCGCTTGGTTTCATGTGTCATGTACCGATCTCCCTGTTTTGGATGAGCTGGACAGCTCCGCGGACTTTACTTGTGACTTGTGCGAAGCAAAGGGATTTCCGAGTCACAACAAGTTCTAAAGGCAACAACAAAACAGTTAAGAAAGCAAGATTTTGTTGCTAAACATTAAAACGATCCAAAAAAAAATCCATGTTTGTAACCTAAAGCTTACCCTCAGGTTTGGACAAAATTTATCTTGGGAGTCAATTGCATCTGTTTTGACACAAACCGGTAGTGTAAAACCGATTCAGGCGATTAAAGTGTTTGAATCCTTGTCTTTCGACCCCCCCCCCCCCCCCCACCCCCTCCCCCTATACCACCTAAACCTAAAGAAAACCTTCCTTCTTGCTATTGATGTTTCTGTAACGAAGCTGGCGTGATCACTTGCAAAAGAGCTTAAATAAACTCCAGGCGGTTTATAATAATATTATAATCGTTCAACTGAGAATAAGTTCATTATAGACCCGTCCCCCTATAGCGTCGTAAAAAAATCAGTTGATACTGCTCCCACAATCCAAAGCGGGCATCAAGCAGTAGATTATTGTATGTCCGATAATCGATCATGCATGTCCGATGATCAATCAGGATGTCCGATTATCGATCAAAGTAAAGAATATTTTTAAATCGGTTTTGTCAGAGTTATGTCGCTTTTTAGACAATAATAGAAAGTAATTATCAATTTCACTTTCTGAAGGTTTGGGAGGATGAAGGATTTCGCTATTCGTCGATCGAGTGCTTGGGAAGAAGCGACGAGGTAAAAGTGTCCGATAATATATACGAATACCTTACATATATAATTAATTTATGGGATTAAACGGAAATCTTGCATGAATAAATCATTAAGCCTGATTAAGCTTAAATCTAAGTATTTAAGCTACAATTATAGTCATAACTTTACATTCAAGTACACTACACGAAAGAGATGGCATATCCCAGCATATCTGTATGGCGAATAGTGGATCTGAAAGTTAAAATAAATACACGAAGCGAGGCAATCACTTTTTTTATTTAGATGGAGGACTACTAAGGTCACTTCCGTTTCTTAGGAATAGCTTATTAAAGCGTAAGTTACATTTTTTGCGAGCAAAAGGCGAACAAATTAAAACCCGTCTTCGGTTTTGGGACCGTTCATTATTTATGAAATGAACAAATTTTTCTCCTTTTTTTCATGTCCCCCCCCCCCGGTGAACCTGGATTTTTTCATTACACCCCCCCCCCCCCCCCCCCGTTCTGTTCGGGAAGAATATTAATACCCCCCTCCGCTATTAATCTGATTTCTTTCAAATAAAAGTTGCATTGTATGTATCCATACCATATTTGTGTGGGGGGCACGATGATGGTGATGATGATGTTGGTTATGATAAAAATCATGATAATGATGTGGAGGAGACATAAACCCGTATAAACCAGACATAAACCAGTATAAACCAGACAAAAAAGAAATAAAACCATAACATATTGTCACAGCAAATGAAAAAAGTTTAGAATGATTTTCAGTAATTTTATTAATTAATAGTTATTACAACTTATGGCATTTTGACTCTTTGTGTGTGGAATCATAGAGAGCCTAAACACTCCCAGCCATGAAATCTGGGGTGCCCCACTCTTACTGGTACACTGTAGCTATGCTTTCGCTTTTTTATTTAAGACATCATCTGTTTAAAATTTTAAGACCCCCCTCCAGGACCCCCCTTTTTGCAGTGGCTAAAATTTCAGGTACCCCCATTTTCTCCCCAGTAGCACAGAAGTAATCACTTTTGCCTCATAAATATTGATTAGGAAGAACACGTGTAAAAGAAGAAGTAATTTTCTGTGTTTTTCGTCGTCATAAAATAAAGGCTCTACTCGCGAATTGTGATACTGATTATTGTTTGGAAGTGCTTTTCATCATGACGGTAATCGTTAGGGCGTAACCGATTGATCTTTGGTCGAGGTGAACGAGGTGAAGATTCAAATTATTGACGTCAATAATTTCCTGATCACTGGATACTTCTTGTGTTGATGTTTTTTTTTAACTTGAACCTGACGACGAATCTTGGCTACAATTTAACGATGGATTATCTTTCGCTCTCGCTTCCTTTAACTTGGAAACAAGGACAGCCTTCTTGTCGCTAAGCTTAAAAGGAACCTCCATTTCTTTCAAAACGTCCCTCAAAATTATGACTGTCATTTCTTCTGACCTGCCCTGTTTCAATTCATCCAGTCTTTTTAGTTTTTCGGCTTCTTCTTTTCGCATGCGTTCGCGATATTGACGTATAAGTTCAGGCAGAACTGCAGTTATCTGGGATAAATTATCCTCAGTCAGTGCTAGGAAGTCAGAATGTTCTTCAGGTTGTAAGGTGAACAGGCATTCTCTTCCATTATGTACCGTGTAGTTTGACGTTTTTCTGTACACACGGTTATTTTCGTTACCTGTGATCCCTTCGTATTCCCGTATCCAAACTTTAATCACGCCTTGTTGTGACTTGCTAGATTTATCAAAAGTGAGTATTGGGAACGATGTGGATGCTTTCAACGTTCGGGTTATTCTGCAAACACGGCCGATGACCAAACCAATTTCAGGAACATAAAGTGCCACCCATTTCCCTAATGTCATCTCCTTTGAGTTATTGTCAGTTAAACACTGCACTGTCTTGTCTACTGAATCGTAGAAGTTGGACCTTGCACTGCTTATCCACCTGCTTATGCGGCCAACTGACGGTGAATATACCTTTCCTTGCTGGAGCGAAAGAAATTCAGCAATGTGATAAATTTGACCATTGTACTCGAAATAACTTTCCTTGTTAGAATTATATTGTGACAGCTCGCCTGATGGAAGTAATCTTCGGCGTTTCTTTTCTGGGATGTCATCCACTGAATTTAAGATATGCTGATCGTCACTTGAGGTGGTAACTTTGTCTCTGAAGAAATCTCTCGTGTCGTGGTCGGGGCAAACGAAATGTATTGGTCTCTTTCTTTGTCGGATGTAAACGTTAACCCAAGGCATATTTCGTGCCACCACTTTCCGCAATCAGGGAACTCGCAGCCCACCCATTTGTTACACACCGGTTCGGTGAAGTCTTTATCCATGTACGTAACGACATCTTCCATCTGCATTCCAATACTGGCATAGGCGTGGGTCTCCTTCTTCCAAAGCAGAACGGTCATTTTCGCCGTTTGTTGCCTGTGCGGACTCAGCTACGATTTCTGCTAGGTTATGGGCGACGGAAATTGGATCATTATCCAGAGCATTAGCCTGTTCCAGGCGTTCAGATAGTTGGGGAAGGCGCGAAGAAAAGCGAGCGAAAAAAATGCTCCCCGCTTTTTTTTCGCTCGCTTTTCCTCGCGCCTTCCCCAACTATTCGCGCTTTCCCCACTATCTGAACGCCTGGAACAAGCTACCAGAGCATCTAGTAAAGCGCCATTATCTAGATCAGCTAAATCTTCAGCGGGTAAAACATTCAACTCATCAGGAAAGCAATCTTCTGCTATGTATGCTTCTGAATCTAGGTTTACAATAGTAAGTTCGCCTGTATGATCATTATGAAATAATACATTACTCCGTATAAGCTCGTTCGACATTCCAAGCAACTGAATGGTTTTCAAAATCTCTCTTTCCGCATTTTTCATGCCAATGATTAGTTCACTCTCTAGGTCACAAGGCCATTGTTCGCGTTCTAACGTATCCTGCCCCATTCTTTGTTGCTGTGATTCGAACTTGCTTCGTATTTCTCTAAACCCTTGCTGCGATATATACCTAACATCTCCAAAAAACTGAAGTTGTTCTTTTCCTTGCAAAATACCCTAAGTTCTGCAAAAAGAATTTCACAGACATCTGAACCAAGATATCTTGTTGGAAATGCAACATCCGGATAGTATTTTGCGTTTGTCAGCATGAAAAGTATGATGGAATGCCCTGCAAGAACAGTATCTGTGAATGTTTGCATTGAAATAAAATGTGTGATAAGGTCATGGTTTTTAATATCTAAATACTTTTTTCCATAACTGTAGAAACGTTACAGGCATCCACGCAAGTCTTGCTCGTTCTCTTGGAGTCAATAGTTCGACGGTAAATGCTTGGTATAGAGCGTGTCCAGCTGTAAGATAAACTTGTGTTCCAATTGTCAAATCGTCATTCCATTTACGGAGAGTAGTACAAACACACGGTTTCAGTATTCTTATAGCCGCATCAACATTCTGCTTGTCCCTCACATAAACATCACTTTTCCAAAGCCCTGAATCGAGTTTATAGGGTTCATATATTTGTATGAGATGCTCGATCTGTACAACATGTTCACCTAAAAGGAGTAGTTTCCGCATGTTAAGCAGCTGATTGCGCCACTTTTTAAAGAGATGTCTCCAGTCGGGAAACATGACAGAAGGTATTACGTGAGTATCGTACGTGTTTAACGTGGCCGCAAAATTAAAAGTTGGATACGAAAGCGTAAGCTGCTGATTTGAGGGGATGGAATCTTTTGAAAACGTTTCCAGGTAAAATTTTCTAACCTTTGAATCACCGTCTGCCCCAAATCCTACAATATGCAGACCATTTTCTGCTGCTAGTCTTTGGGCCGTGCTATACCAGTCCTTCACTGTGAGAGTTGTTTCGCCTTTCATCACAGGTTTCAGCGCAAGAATGAAAAACGGGCCTGGTGCTTTCAGTAGTGTCAACATAAAAGCAGTAACCTGTCTAGCTTTAACGTATCTTTCACCCTTTAAAAGAGAAATAATATCATTGGCATTTCTGACAATTACTTTATCCCCAGTTGCATATCCGTAAATTTCATTACCTCAAATTCGTTATGATGGAAGAACTGGAGTAGCATCAATAGCTATTTGAAAGGGTCCATGACATTTCATTTTATCAAAAAAGATTTTGGCTCTTGCAAACGTGGAATCTTCCAACTGATTAGGGATTCGATAGGGAAGTCGAACTTCTTTGTATAAAGTGGACAGACTTGGTCCACGCAAGTCAGTATTAAGCTGACGAAGAAGAGCAGGACCTCCATAATGTAAAACAAGAGCAAAAACCGATTTACTCTCATCTTGCCATGACCGCTACCCACCGATTTTACCGAAATTATTTATTATATCTGACAATACTGAAGCGAAGACTTTGGTTTCCTCCTTATTCGACTGCAGCAGTTGTGAGAACTTCGTAACGGTAGGATTCAAGAAGAACGAAGCCTGATTTGTTGACGTAGTTGGAGTTTTGATAACTTCAAGAACCTTGTCCTTAATCGTGAAATGGTCTACCATCCGAATCGCTAGCATTCTAACCATATTGCTTAGCAGATCACTTAGCACTGTTTCTTTAAACATTCTCTCCTTTAGGAAACGCATCCTCTCATTACGATCCAACTTAAGCTCTGATTCTGAAAATTGTGACGCCTTTAGTAGACTGCTGAAACTGCTTAATCGATCATCTTTAGTTGACGACTGAGAATGTCCTTTCTTGGATTATTTCGTTTTGCCGTTCAGGAAAATCGATTGATATTTTTCGCCTATTCCTTCAATAACAGTTTTCTTTTCCAGCTCATTTTCTTTTACTGAGTTTATAACCACTGATGCAATTGAAGCTCCAAAATGCTGTTGAAAAACATTCTCTCTGGCAAGCACGGCCTGAAAAAAATAGTGATGTACAGTATTCTTCAGGTTATATATTCCATAACCCTGAGCCAGGACGCTAGTTATAAAATGCATATAGAAATAAATATTTTTATTCTGATTGAATTACTCAAAGGAATTGCAACGAGAAACACCCTTGCATGATGGGGCGGGGGCTATAAGGTTACTTATCTAAGGAACCCGATGAAAAAAAAAATGCTTGAAACACAGAAGATCAGTTCAAGGAGGTTTATTATGGTTTTTTTGAGCACAATAGACTTCACGGTTTCCATATAAATATAATTTTACCTTCTCAATGTGATCTTGAGTGCCAAACGTTGGCAGTGGCAAAGATGTTGAGGACGGTTCGAAAAACGGCGATGGCGCATTTCGTCCACTCTGTGTGCCTTTAGATAAACACCCAGATGTCGTTGGAGAGCGTACTGTTTGGCCTTTACTGGTTTTTGTCGTGAAGAATCGGCTTATTTTCTGTTTTTCTAAGTAAAATAAATTAGCAAGTTACAATTACACTAGTACTCACAGCGGTGTACGCTTAATTTGGTTACTGCTGGATTGCTAAGGAATAAAAAGTCGCGGGACATACCACTCATCATTTTGGGCACCGGCGCTTACTGAGGTAATGAGCAGATCTTTGGCGAGCATGTCTGTCTCAATCAAAGTTAGTTTTTAAAAATGAGCATAAGAACGATATTTTAAACCTGTTGAGAAAATTCGCAGCAGACAACATGATCCGTGTCGACATTGAAGAACTTCCTTCGACACCATGTTCGACAGAAGAGGATAATGTTATTGTTGTCGCCGACAACGACCAAACCTGCGACCAACCAGAGGACCTGGCAGAGGCAGAGCCCCAAACAGAAGTGTTAATTCCAAAACAAATTGTGGCCGATGTTAAGAGATGGCTATAACTAACAAGAACGTCGGCCAAGTACTGTTCGCCAACAAAGTGCCTGACAGAGCGCAATCTACTTTCTCCGACCTGATAAGAAATGCACCGGCAACATTACCACGTGGCCACGGGAAAAAGATTTGGGAGCAAATGCACAAGTTTTTGTGCAGTCCTCAGCAGAGAAAAGAACTGGTCATGCTTAGCAACAAGAGTAAGTCTATTAATTTTGCAAGTAAGTCTTCGTAGGTTAAAAATAATTGAAACCCTAATCACGTCCATTTCCGGTCTAATTTAGGATCAGAACAAGAGACAAATGGCGAAGAAAAAGAGAGGAAAACTAAGAAAACGCCATATTCTTTGAGTGTTGGCAACTTGTTGGCCTAGACAAACTTTTCATGGAGTGCGATGGGCGCCCAGAGAAAAAGACTGTGAATTTAGCTGCTTCTTCTCTTAAGATGGATGTCAAGCAGGTACGTGTCCCCCGCCCCCGACATTTTTTACCAGTTTGTATACATTCCTTGTGCAAAGGAAACAATTTCATATTGTTCGTTTATCGTCCAGGCACATTTCACGATATGTGATTTCTTTTCGCAATGTCGTTTAAGGAGCCAGGCTGATTGTCCACTGCGGGACACTTGTACCACTGCACTGCATTTTACACATTTAATCGTCTCAAAGTTATCTTCCGAAGAAATCGCGTTTGAAAAACCTTTCTTTTCAAGTTGCTCTAGGATTCGATCAACTGTAGGAGATCTTTCATCTTAAACAAGCCAAGAAAGGACGAAGAGGAAAACAGTACTACTAGCACTTATTTTAAAACTAACTTTTACAACAACTGTTTTGCCCCGTAACACGTTCGGCCTCGACCTTAAATTCATATTTATTAATTTATTAATTTATGTGTTTAGTCAATTGATTATATTTTGTAGGACCTCTTTGAAAATCATGTTATGAAAGGGTATCCTATTAAAATATTAGTTAATAAATAAATAAATAGATAATATTTCGAATCATTTTTTACACATTTTAGATTTCCTGGTAGATTTACAAACGCTCGTGTCTTTTGATGATTCCCGGGAAAGATAAGGCGTTCCGCCAAAAGCAATTAGTTGTAATCTAATTACGTTGCTAAGTGTATTGCCTGCATAAGCACACCAGATTGTTCTGGTGTCTTTTATACAAGGTCACACGTGCCTTTGATGATTCCCGCGAAACACGAGGCATTCCGCGAAGACCAATTAACCTGTAATGCAATTACGTTACTTACATTTTTTTGGATTTTTGCATTACCAGCCAGATTAAAATTCGTTCTGGTTCCCTTTTATTCAAGGTTTGATCTTTCTCTATTTTTATCTTCCTCTTTTAGGTGAATGTGTGGTTTCAAAACCATCGCCAAAGACAGAAGAACGGACAATATGTACGTGGTTCATATCAGCCCAAGCCCAAGGAATGAAAGTCGAGTGTGGTCTTCGTTCTTTTATTTGTCGTCCTGGTTGTCATCATTTCACAGTCTATCATTGTTACAGTTAATGGCTAATTGATGTCGAAATCAGAAAGAGATCTCTCAAATGTATCGGCATTTATTGTGACAGTTTCAAGGCAATGCCATTTAATGTACTTTTTAGGAGTGAAGATGTTTGTTTCACTTGTAAGCCACTGTAGCCTGTTTGAAGGCATATTGAAATGTGAATTAAATAAAAACCGTTTTCGTTTCAGATTTCTGGTTACTTTTCTCCTGTATTTCTCTGCTCCATTTCACCTATACGTTGTAGCCTGGTGGGCGTAGCTATTATTTCAACCCTGGTATCGCCACTTCCGTTTATATCATGGGAAATTGGGCGGCTTAAATATACCGCAGCGCTACCCAGGAGTACCAAACATCCGCTCAAAGACACCGAACCTAGGTTGAAAAAGGACTCGAGTTTGGCAGCTAGACCTACTATCGTCGAAAAATGTCGGCCAAAGCAGTTATTTGCTTCCAGTCTGTACTGAAAGGTCAGCATGTTGGTCCGCAGAATCTAACCCCTGGGAGTGTCCTTGAAATGAAGAGGGAGGAAGACAACATCTACAACAGGTTTACTGTAATTGCACTGTCTGATTAAAGGATTGTTGGACGAGTTCCGATCCAGTTTTCCTGCTTGTTTGCCAAGCTAATAGAGGAATATCATGGACGAATTACCTGGTATGTTATCAGTGACTTCCATGTTTGTTTATCTTTCAACGAAGGGAACTTGGGGAACACTTAACATGACGTGACAACATTGTGTTAATTACGGTTATTTATTACCCTGGTTATTATTACTCATGCGCGAAGCGGCATGAGTTAAGGTTTCGGCTCCGTTTTTCTTGTTATTATTTTTATTATTTTTTGTGTCACGATTTTGCATGCAAATTTATGCACGCATATTTTAAATTGCACACTTCCGGTTCCTAGCTTTGTCACTACACTTCCTGTTTAGTGACTTCCGGCTATTCTCACTTCCGGTAAAAGAACGTTACTGAAGTGTCACGACAGCGTCTCCTACAACCCTACTTACATTAGTAATGTTCACGTTTGGTATATATAAGACGTTTGGTATATATAAGAAGAATCACTGGCTTCATTGTGGTACAGCCTTCATTTCCAAAACAATCAATAGTAAACAACGTGGTTTGCAGGAACGATGACTGAATAAAAGAAGTACTCTTCTCCATGTCGGACATCTTCTTATCTTGTTTAAAATATATCATAAAACTTTCTTACGCATGCGCATGAGTATAGGTTGCTTGGAGCCTCTTGTTCTAAAGTAAAGTACATCAGTACAAAATTTATTAACATTGCAGAAAATGTTGTACATGTTCCTATGGTTCACTTTCTCTTTTTTCTATTTCTTCCCAGGAACATTGCATTTTTGGCTGTCTAATAAGTGGGAAGAGTTATAGAAAAGAAAAGAAAAGAAACAGAAACAGAAACAGAAACAGAAACAGAAAAGAAACAGCTGGTCTATTGTTCTTAAAATGTCAACTTCAGCTTAAGTGGGAATAGTGATGGTTTAAGTATTTATTTAATTTTAGCAACAGAATATCTGCACACATGAGGGCTGTCATTTGCACATGTAAAACTTTCTGATTCTAATGAAGTACTTGTGCAGTTTTGAGACCTATTTTACCTGTTAGTTAAATCTCATAAGTTTTAAACTGCCATTTTTCTAGTAAAATTGGTCTCCAACAAAAAAGTGCAATTATTATCTGCGTACTTTTAATGTAAAATAAAACAGGCGGCTCAGAATAAATTTCAGTTTTTGCAATAAATGTTTAAGGCTTCAATTTAGACATTCTGACAGTAATTTGCTTGACAGGAGTTTTACTTGCAGTATTATCTTCCATTTACTCGTCGTAATTTCTAGTTTTTCCCGTACTAAATAGGCATTTTTTGACCAAAAAGTGGGATTTTGGATCCGAAAATCGGACGATTTTATGTAAACAAAACAACTTGTAGTTCTAACTTCACTCGCGTGGCCTTATGCAAATATGTTTGTGTATTTTTTGCAATTTTGATTTCCAAATCAGTTTCTCGGACAACGTTTGATAAGCAACAGGTGTATTATATTTGGAAATTAGTCCTACTAGTTATTCTAGACGGAGAAAAGGTGTTTTTTTTTTTGTGAACTTTTGTACGGTCTAAATGTACTGAGCAGACGATCGCGTAATTCTGCTTTTTTGAATTGCTAAAATTAAAAAAAAAATAGCCCGGTCTTCAATCTTAATTCTTGTGTTTCCGACCTTTCACCTCAGTTAAGTTTACCATCGGCTTTCTGTTCAGAAAGCGACGCTGTTAGGCTCAGCCTATCTATAGATATTATCATATTATATCCAGATAGTGTACATCGTGCTGCATTTTGCTAAATCAATGAGTCCCCCCCCCCCCCACCATCCCCCCTCTCTAATAAGCAACCCCTCGAAAGTAACTTATAGATGATTTACGGAATGCGAGTTCCATGTAGGAACCATCTGTAAGCGAAATGTGTCAAGATATAAATTTCCTAGTTTGCTTTGTATTACTTGTGAAAATTTTCCTATACTTACATTTGCCTTATTCCATTTTTCTCTTCTTTTTCTTTCACCAGCGCCCAATCTTCGAGCAGGCGTGCAGTCCATGATGCATTTAGCGGGTCTGGGGAAGATGCGCCCAAACACAGTTGTCATGGGCTTCAAGAATAACTGGACAGATAAGAGGTACATAAATGAAGTGATAGACTACCTCGGAGTCGTGAACGACATCTTCGAGCTCGGTTATGGTTTGATTATCCTTCGTATGAACGAGGAACAGAAAAAAGAATTCATCGTACAGAAAGTTGAGGGTGAAAGCGACGATGATTCGACCCCATCCGACTCCATTATAGACGAAGATGAATATTCCAAGCCCAAACCGCGTTCCACGCCGTCGAAAGGAAGCACGACAGAAGAGAAAGAAAGCCTTACGAGCCTTGACCGAGTGTCTCCGGAGCCCTCCGACAATGGGGCGAAACCGCAACTTGTAAAGATCGCGTTGAAAGAGAAGCAGACGGGAACTGTGGACGTATGGTGGCTTTACGATGATGGCGGGTTAACAGTTCTGATCCCGTATCTCCTTACTCGTCATCGCGCCTGGAAGCACTGCAAGCTGAGGTTCTTCTCGGTAGATATCCACTCCAAACACGAGCTGAACCCTCAAGGACTGCGCATGGCCAACCTGCTCAAGAAATTCCGCATCGATGCTAGTTTCGTGGAG